>NHNX01000012.1:1183636-1473169 GCA_002786045.1 Zasmidium angulare
GATGAAGGGAAGGATAGACTGGGCTGGAGTGATGATGTCTCCTGCCGTGATCTGATCCCAGGTCGTCCACCCATCCATGACATGATGCTGTGAGGCACCGCCCGCTCCACTCCAAGATGTGGTTGTTTTCATGACTAGCAGCTGCGTCTATACCAGTATCATCGCCGTTTCACCTGCTGGTGATGCCCGTCTGAAACACTTTGCTTGGTCGTTGTGATGGTGGGCAGGCATGCGCGGTCACGAGACTGCCTCTGCCTCTGCCACCTCCTCATCCTCGACAGTCACATCGGATCACTCACGAACCTACTAACCGACTGCACAACATGGCGTCGCTGCTATCAAGACTGCGATTTCAGCTCACAAGCGCCAACTTTCGACTTCGGTACCCTTCGCATCCATTGACTAATACGCACGCACATCTCCGAACCGTCATTCATTCTCCGAACTTCACCAG
The DNA here is from genome assembly GCA_002786045.1 of Zasmidium angulare. Taxonomy (NCBI): domain Eukaryota; kingdom Fungi; phylum Ascomycota; class Dothideomycetes; order Mycosphaerellales; family Mycosphaerellaceae; genus Zasmidium; species Zasmidium angulare. The sequence continues at coordinate 1,184,091 of NHNX01000012.1, forward strand.
CACAGCATGCCGCAGAAGCAAGGACGACAGCCAGCTGCCATGCAGCACCAAAGTCAATGACCCTCACGCCGCACGCATTGGGAGCGCCGCAAACGGCCCTGTATTGGATCGCGGGATCGTGGCAACCACATATGCAGCCTGAAACCTACTGCACCTTCGCACCTTGCCTACACCACGCCATGAATCGCGCAATGCATGGCTTGCATACCAGAAGAAACGCCAATCGCCTCATCTCTCCGGCATCACCGCACATACTCCAGGTATTTGGCGTTGAAACCGTCCTCCCTGCAATCCAACTCTTGCACAAAACCTACGCATAGCTGGTCTTCACTATGGGCTTGCTGCTTTTGACTTTTGCTCGACGACGGCGGTGCTTTGGTATAGCTGTGTCCGAGTTTCACCCTCATTATTACATGACCAGATGAGGGCTTTGCTCACATTCGTAAAGGGCTTCGTCTTGATCCGAAGAAGCCGCTATCAACGTTACTGGGAAGCTTCTGGGGGCACAACACAGCGAAGAACGAGAACGCGGATCTTCACCAGGTTCTCCGCCGATCACAACCCGTTGGCCAGGCACCCTGGGCATCGAGATCTCCAGTCGGGCACACCCACTCCACAACCTCACCTCACAACCACATGAACTCCTTCTCTTCACAACAGAGCCTCAATGTGGTTGGATTATGTTATGGTCATGCGAGATCGCCACCAAATTGCGCCCTTGGGATTATCTCAACCAGAGTGATTTGCAATCCTGCAGCAGCCCACGTCCACGGGACCTTAGCCATCGGGCGTTATTGCAGGTCTGCCCGCTTCAGACCAGAACAGACCTTGAGTCTAATGGTGAAGAGTCGGAGAGTGCGCGGAGAACACCCTGGCTTGGTGGACTCCACGCCAGCGCAACGTAAGCAGTGATGTGGTGAGGCCTGAATGCACGGCAAGGTCCTCTCAACTTTGACTCCCAAGATCGCCAGTCTGTTGCTGGGTAACCACCTGGAAGGCGAGGTGCGCGAATTATGTGAGGCACGTTCTTGCGGGAGTGCATCAAAGATGATGATCCACTGTGAGACGCGTCCCTCTCGACACCCAACGTAGGGGATCCATGCACATGGTGAAGATGCCGTGCCCCAGGTGACCATTCTTCGGTGTCGTGTTCACCGGTAGGTCGTTTCCAGCATCAATGACTCTATTTTCTCTGCGCCATAGCGACGCTCGTCCTTAGCATAGCATTGGCGTCCAGACTCCCATTTCACCTCTCCGCGTCCGCATCCTGTTGGGCATGAGCGCAGCCAGCCATTGCGCGTTGCGCTTTCTGGGCCGAGACTTCGCCCCTGCCTTCGAACTCGCTGAAGCCAACCAGGTTGTCTTCAGAGTTCAAGATAGCAGGGATGTCCAGGTCATCAAAGACGTAGAGGGCTGTGTAGTATGGCTGCCAACAACAACCATTGGATTCACCCCGAGAAATGTATCCTCCGCCTTGAACCTTGGAAGACGTTCCCCGACTCTGGTGTCGCATGTCTGGTTGGAATCGACCAAGCCAGAGCTGCGCGAAGATTACGACAAGGCAGGTACGAGCACATCCCGAATGGCTTAAGCCTTCTTAGTTGCAGGGAAGACGTTGATGATGTCTTTGCAAACTCCAGCCTTCAATTTTCCTCTGCACGACGCTCGAGTCAGACGGGTCCCGTGGCTTCCTGCCTTCACTTCCACCAGCTGCTTCGATGAGCGCATGTCTCACTTGGATACGGAAGGCGTGAGCGGGTGCTGGAGGCATGACTCCTGTCGTCTTTCTCCCGCCAGCGAGTGCCGATGGTGACGTTGTGCCTCGATCTGGTCCCTCCCACCATACGCAGCTTCTACGACGACGCGAGGTGCGATCGATGCTTGACGACCAGCGTGGCCTTTGGTCGATTTGATGCATCAGCAAGACCATCGCAAGCGATACCGGCAGTCAGAAATATGCCACTCGACCGGCAGCGGACCAGAAGGGCTGGAAGATACAGGGGTAAGAGCATCGCCACAACAACCACCTGCCAGTGTCACGAGCATCCTCATGGGAACAGCGACACGCTGCAAGTAACTTGCAACCAAAGTTGATGTCCAAGTGTAGAACACTCCATATCGTAAAGGGCTATCCAAGATTATCAAAAAGCTTGGGAAGTTCTCGGACATCAAGTGATCGTTGCATCGATAAAAGCATTGTTGGCATACGACTCGACGACAGGAGTCTGCTACAACTCACAGACTTCGTGTCAGACGCTGCAATGTTGGCAGTATAAATGGTTGACCATGGCATGCTCGCGTCGAGACGCATTGCGTTGTCCTTGCCTACTCGACGAACGTGAGCGCGTTTTCGGTTGCAGACCACCTTCGACAGTGGAGACTCGTGTGGAAATGGTGACTGGCATCGTTGTCGTTTTCTGGCTTCGCAGACACTTGCTTTTTAGACAAGTGGCAAGAACGACGTATGTCGACGAGTATCTCCCCCTTATCACGGCGACCATGGCAAGTACACCCGATGTTGCGTCTTCAACCATCTCCTTGTCATCAACCCTTGCCTTGTCTGCGACTGTGAGGCATCAAGCCCATGGCTCTCTTCCGCAAACATGACGCAGGGAACGCGACAAGTATACAACAGCCCAACAGGTCACCGTGGATAGCTTTCACCAGGCGTCCGCCTTCCATGACATTGGGAATGACCACGCAAACGAAACCAAGAACCGCACACGATACCCGACACCCAAGACGATGAACAGCAAGCAAAGCCTCGAATGCTGGACAAAGACTTGAAGAAGACGTGACGTCGCTTTAGACTACGCCGGCAAGTATATTAAAACCAAGCGCGAAAATGCGCCCATGAATCTTACCCAGCAGAAAGCAATCAATCAATCTTGCCCTACATGTCCGTCTCACTGCCGACATACAGAGCCGACCAATGTGCGACACGGCTGCACAATATATTGGATCGGTACCAATGTAACACCCCCGTCGCTGCAAACATACGGAAGCAGGGCCGATGTTTCCGATGCGATGCGTGCGTTGCGATGGAGCTGTGAGCAAGAAGTCTGGCGCCACAACATGGTCGAGTTCTGAAGCTCTGGGTCTCGACGAACCAGCGATGAACACGACTGCTGTTTTGTTGAAGCTGACCGCACAGATCTGGAGGAAGACGGCTTGTGTGCTGGGATGAGCTCGTGGTTGTATGCACAACATGCATTGCATTCAAAGAGAAGAAGAGAACAGAAAGGACGAGACGTGGAAGAAGACGGCGACTACGGCGTACGACAACATCGTCTTGATCCTCGTCGCGCCATCGCCCGACGAGGAGCGCCGACATCCAAAAGAGAGCGGCCGAGATGGACGTCGGCATGGCTCCTTTCGTCTTGGACCGCCTGCAGGCCCGCTGGCGCGAGCTCTCTCAGCCCTCCAGATGCCGACACCGACCTCACTCCTTGTCAATTGGGGTAGAACGGTGGAGTGCCGCCTCGCGGAGAGCGTCAGCGGCAACAGCAAGGCCGACATTCGACAAGACACCATAAATGAAAAGGGCGCGTGGATCCAGGAATTCCGTATAGTTCACAGTTTGTTGACTTTCTCGTTCTCCATCAATCTCGTTCACCATCGTCATGGCCTGCACACTACTACCTGGGGCTCGCGCTGGCCGCCGAGTACTTCATAGCCTGCAGAAGACGTCGAAACAATCAATTCGCAATGCCGCGACTTCGACTCAGAAACGCGAAGGCGACATCTCTGATGCCTTTGCCAGCTTGTCCGGTCTAACGTTCAAGCCGCTCGAGCCACGCTTTGCAGAGTTGAAAGCACAGATGATAGCCGGCAACGAGGAAGCCCTTTACGCTTCTTGGAACCGACTACTTGCGTCTCTGAGAGAAGAGATCCCGCTCATCGCTGAGAAGGGCCCGAGGATCGTGCCTGAGATCGACTTCAAGGACATTGACAATGCGAGCGAGGAGTTCAAAGCCGAACATAGGAAACGTGGTGTCGCGGTCATCAGGAATGTTATGCCAGAGCAGGAGGCTTTGGCATTGAAGAAGGAGTTGAGGGTATATCTCGAGGCGAACCCATCCACCAAAGCATTTCCGGCAGAGAATCCACAGGTAACTTTCCACGTCGACCATGCAGCAGCCCACGAGGCGAGGAAAGTGCACATACTGATGTCTTTGAGCAGGTCTACGAGCTATACTGGTCCCCTTCGCAAATCAAAGCACGATCTCACCCAAACCTCATCAAAGCCCAACGCTTCCTCATGGAATTCTGGCACTCCAAAGACCCGAACGCATTGGTATCTAGCAGTCATCCCATGATCTATGCCGATCGACTTCGAATGCGCATGCCAGGTGATGCGAAGTTCGCTCTAGGACCTCATGTCGATGGCGGGTCGTGCGAGCGTTGGGAACCTGATGGCTATGGCAAGGGAAATGTCTACGATGCTATCTGGCAGGGCAAGTGGGAGGAGTACGACCCGTGGGAGTCAAGCTGTCGACTTCCGGTTGTGTCTGATAAGTATCAGGGAGTAGGTGCTTGCAGCATGTTTCGAATGTTTCAGGGGTGGTTGAGTATGAGCAGTACTGGTAAGTTCGCCACACTCGAGCTTTTTACAAGTAGTCCCTTGTCTGACTTTCACTTCCAGGACCATACGAGGGCACCCTGCTCGTCAACCCTCTGCTCTCCAGAGCGACCGCGTACTTCTTACTACGGCCCTTCTTTTCACCCAAGAAACCAGCCCAAGACCCTACTGCAGAGACCTACGAGGAGGCCTTCCTCACACCCAACAATTGGGAGCTCAACCACACGCCTGACAGTTGGTTGCAGGGCGCCACTCCCGGACATGGACAGGAGTTGCGGGCTCAGCTTCATCCACACCTCAACCTGCCAAGCTCAATGGTTCACATGCCTCGTGTGAACCCAGGAGACTATGTCAGCTGGCACTGTGACACAATCCACGCGGTCGACTCGGTCCACGCGGGGAAGAGCGATTCTAGCGTCATGTACATTCCAGCTTGTCCTCTGACCGTGTCCAACGCAGAGTTCGCTGGTCGTCAACGAGAGGCGTTCCTAAAGGGGACTCCATGCCCAGACTTCGGAGGTGGGAAGGGAGAATCGGAACACATCGGCCGGCCTGGCGTTGAGGATGTGAGAAAGGTCAACCCAGTGGAGGGCATGAGGGCGTTCGGATTGTTGGAATGGGACAGCTCTGAGCCGAATCTCACGGATGGGCAAAAAGAAGTCATGGATCGTGCCAATAAAGTTTTGGGCTTCTATGCTTGAGTGAATGTTTGGGCTTTGCGGTGCATCGAGCGTTGGCGTCGAAAGTTTTTGAGCTCTATGAATTTGCTGTGGAGAGAACGATATTTTTCGAGCATGTGATCTAATCGGCAATTCATTGATCATTCTCTTAACTGCTCACACCACCATGGCCTCACCCATGATCTTTGCCGAATGTGACGTAAAGCTCTGGCGGTCTCGAGAACTTTCGCCTGCAGCAGAGCTTCAACTTCGATCCGTGCTGCTGTTTGGACGTGCATTGAGCACGCGTCCACCACACAACTACTAAACAAACATCCTGCAACTCGCATCACGACCTTTCCGTTGGCAAAATACCGACCATGGCAGACCTCAACCACCTATTCGGATCCTGCGCGTGCGAACGAAACCAATACGAAGTTCTCATTCCACCCAACTCAGCATCTCGCGCTCTAGTTTTCTTCGATAATACTGCACTTTCCCGTACGTTTGCCTTGAGAACCGGGCTATAGCATTGCAGACCTTGATGGACCATAAGGCTAACCAAAAGTCTTACAGGCCGCACGCAAGCCTCACCAGTCACAGCATGGCTACGAGTTCCTCTTGACTGGTACTCCAGCGCGACAATCGCACTCTTCCCAGACGAATCGCACAGCAGCATCAAACGAACCTTCAACACACCAGCCCCCAACCCAACGCTTCCTCCGACTAGGCGTCAATTCTGCGGCTACTGCGGATCCCATCTGACGAGGTGGAATGAAGGGCTACACGCGCACACCACAGCCAACGAGGCGGGATATCTAGACGTCACGCTAGGATCCCTGCTCAACGAGAGCCTGGAAAAGCTGGAAGCCCTGCGAATACTGCCAGACTCAGACTCAGATGAAGACGAATCCTCCACAGGCGGCGCGGAGGGTCTAGTCCGCGGCGCAACGATCAACGACGAAGACCATATCCCCACCAACGAAGAGACGTCCAGCGGTGTAGACGCCCCCGCGACGAGAGAAGCCCTGCGACCGCCTCATAACTTGGCGAATCGGGGAATGCCCTACTTCGAAGAGATGGTTGCGGATAGTCGGCTGGGGAGGATCAAGCGGCGGATGGGCGGACACACGTCTGAAGATGGGACGCGAAGCGTGCAGTGGGAGGTCATTGAGATTGGAGGGGACGAGGGGCCACAAGGGGATCGGCACATGGTGGATGTGAGTGCATCTAGCCCTCCTGCATCGAACAAGCGTGTCAAACTTGATCGCTGATGAGAACGATGCTCAGAGATTTGAGTGATCGTACAGTCGTTGCTCGAGGGAGACCGCATCGGGCTTTGAGATTCGCAGCACTTCGAAGTCAGATGTGAAAAGTATTGTTTATGGTATAGAGCGTAGAAGCAAGGCGTCTGGGGTTTTGGGGAATCCTGTGTAAGTGGACATATTCCACTACACGGGACTCGCGTCTGATCGTACTATTAGACTTAATAAGGTCGCCTCCTCCAGACTGCGAGGAAGATGTAAAATGGAAAGCACCTGAAATACGATACTGGGTGAAACGTTTTCTACATTTTGAGCTTCATGCTTCAGCAATGCTCAATCTCAGGCGCACTACACTACAAGTTTCATCTCCTATCCTTCCTTGCGATCGATCATACTCGATCGCTTTGTGCCAAACGCCTCTTGAACGCCCATGTCATGCCATGCATCATACGCTCTGCCAACGCCAAAGGACGACGAAGACGTCTACCGGCGACCAAGATAGGAACGGCCAAAGTCATCCACCCAATTTCCGCCGTTCAAACCCTGACTGCCAAGGTTGCGAACGTCCTTTTGCGCAGCACCGACCTTCTCCTGCAATGCCTGCGCGCCAGTGCCGATAGTCTGCAGTTGCGCCAAATGGCGGTTAAGGATGCCAACAATTTGTCGTAGTGGGTCGCCCTTGTCGCCTTCATCACCCTTCTTCTCAGACAGCTTGCCGCTGGTCGAGTTGATCTCCTCCACCATGTCTGTCAGGCTCAAGCTCAGCTCCCCAAGACGGGAAGAGCAACCCTCAGCCATTTTGTACGTCCTCTCGCGCTCTGCATCCACGCCTCCAATGCCGTCCTCGCCGACACCCGATTGCGCCATCAGCTCGTCTACCTTGCCCTCATATTGATCAAGGAAGTGCTCGATTTCGGTCTGTTGGTGTTCGACGTTGGTGAGTTGACGCTCAACCTCGCTGGTGTCTCGCTCAGCCTGGAAGCAGCGACCGTAGAGGCCGCTGATCTTGTTGCTGTTCTCCACAAGTTGACGATCCCAGGTGCTGACGCGCTTGGCGAGGCTTTGGAAGCTCTTTTGGTGTTGAGAGAGCGACGTGGACCACATCGTGAGGATCTCGTCCAGCGATTTGTGAGCGAGGCGAGAGCCGCCTGATGGAGCAGGACCTGCTGCAGATGCGGCACCGGTGGTGGAAGTACCTAGACCTGATGCAGCTGTAGCACCTGCTGCGTTTCCAGTTGCAGGTGCGCTAGCAGTCTGGCCCGGAGTCGTAGTACTCTGGCTGGCTGTGGCCGTGTTACTGAAAAGGCTCGGGGCTGGAGCGCTTGTGCTGGCTGGTTGGGATGCTGGAGCGCCGAAAAGGCCACCACCAGCGGATGAAGTCGTGGTGGTTGGTGCTGGGGCTGCGCTGGAAGCCGAAGCAGAAGTCGTAGCTGGCTGGCTCGAAGAGTTGAGGTTGGAGAACAGGGATGGTGCAGCGGCGGAGCTTGATGGAGCTTGTGAAGCAGGGGCTGCAGAGGAGAATAGGTTGCCGGTACTTGGGGCAGAAGAGGCAGCCGCTGGCTTGTTGCCGAAGAGACCAAGGCCGCCAGATGATGGCTGCGAGGCTTGTGCGCCGCCGAGCGAAGACCCAGACGTCGCGGTAGTGGGAGTCGAGGCGCTTGTGGATGTGTTCAAATTGCTGAAGAGGCCGCCGGTCGTTGGCTTCTGTTTGTCGCCGCCATTGTTGAAGATGCTGCCCGGCCCGCCCATCGTGCTGGATGCGCCCGTGCTGGCAGTGGTATTTTGATCTTTCTGACCAAAGATGCTCGGGGCAGATGTGGTAGTAGTCGGGGCAGTAGGTGCGCTGCTCGTGTTCTGCGTCTGCTGGCCAAAGAGCGGCGGAGTCGAGGAAGCGGTAGTGGTGCCGCCTAGCATTCCAGAGCCACCCGATGTGGTGGTCGCATTCTTTGCGCCAAAAATGCTCGTGCTCGGTGCTTTGTTCTCCGCACCTGGCGTAGCTTGTGCTGCATTGTTCACAGCGCCGAATAGTGGTTTTTGTCCGAAGGTCGAGCCGGATGATTGCGTTGTGGTGTTTGCTCCGCCTAGAGCTCCACCAAACATGCCGCCTGACGTGCTGGCACTGGTAGTTGCAGCGGTACTGCCACCGCTGCCGAAAAGACCTCCACCAGAGCTGGCTGGCGGCGTCTGTGTCGAGCCGCCGCCGAAAAGTGGCTTGCTTTGTTGTCCTTCATCTTTCTTCTGTTGTCCAAAGAGACCACCTCCTCCCGATGTCGAAGTAGTCGCAGTGTTGCTGGCAGCCGGGCCAAATTTGAAACCACCTCCTGAGCTATTGTCACCTCCGCCGCCGCCAAAGATCGATCCAGTGGTGTTTCCTTGACCACCGAACACGCTCTGTTGCTTCGGCTCGCCTGCTGGAGTAGTGGAGGCGCCTGCGCCAAAACCACCACCAAACAAACCGCCAGGCTTTTGACCCTGAGGTGTGCTGCTGCCGCTATTGAACTGTGATGCGGTGACAGGTCCGCTGGCGCTTGGGGTGTTCGCAGCATTGAAGAGGACGCTGTTCGGAGGAGCCATACTGGTGTTGCCGCTCGTGCTTGTGGGGGTAGATGCAGTAGGTGCGTTGCTCGTGTTGTTGGTTGTGCTACTGCCGAATAGACCGCCTGAAGTCGATGCTGTGCCGGTGCCGCCAAAGAGTGGTCCTGAGGAGGTTGATGTGTTGATGTTGCCGAAGGAAAAGCCCGTAGGCTTGCCATTATTATTGCTCGCCATGCTTGCAACTAGCTATTGTCTTCGGCGTTGACAATAGCGGCGTGGTGCAGTCGGCGTTTGTATTGTTGTTGACGCAGCGTTTGTATTGTCGAGCCCAAGCAGTGAGGTAGCTGCACGCGTTTCAGGTCGCGAAAGCTTCACTTGGGATTCTTGGCGGGAACGGAGTGCGGTCCGCTGGAGCTTAAGGTGAGAGTAGCACGTGAAGATGGAACTGAGGAAGCTGGATGTAAAGACGTCTTTAAACCACTGAAGAGACCAGTCACTAGAAGATTGACGAACGTTCTCTGCTTGCGAAATTCACACAAGGGGGTGGAAGTAGCTGAAGGTTTCAATCAAAATGATCGTTCTCATTCCATTCATGATGCAGCAGTAGGAACAATTTAGGTATCCGTACAAATGCCTGGCCTGTATCCGAGAGACAGATGCACCAGACCTGACCCAAACACGCCAGCCGTGGCCCTTTCGCTATGCATGCAGACAACAAACCTAACGCCGATTCCATGCCGCCGGTATGATACCACGTCATGTACGAGACTTCAGCCGTGTAGGAAGTACCTCGTACTTAGTCAACGTCCTGATGCCGCGCAGTGACCTTCTTCTTGAACTCGGCCTGGTCTTGGTCCCACAGCAGAGCCGCTTCGCCATTGAGCGGTGATGCGCTATCACGATATCAGCTTCTGGATGCCTGTACATAGCTACCATTGTACTCACTTGTTGGGCTCGCCTAGCAAGCTCTGGATGCTTAGCAATACACTGTTGGTGTTCAACGCCGCACTCCATGCTCCTTCCTTGCCCTCGCCGCCAGGCTTCAGAATGTCCAAGCAGATCCGTCCTGAGAAGTCGACGTTCGGGTGGTAGATTGGCGTCTTGAAGAGGACCTCCGGCGGCGACCATGGGTAGTTGGATGGGAAGGCGATCGTGAGCTTCAGAGAGAGGCTCTCGTATGGTGTGCCGCTGGGGCCTGCCATGGTCGCGTTCCACTTGGTCATGTCTTGGGTGGGGAAGGCAGAGATGCCGGGAGTAGGTGAGGTCATGAGGGTCATGAGTTCGCTTTGCAGACTGGGACCACGATTCGTCAGTGATCCTCTTTCTTCCTTACAGGCATGATCGCTACGAACCGCTTAACGACATTGCCGTTGTTGGCTGGCCTCATAGCGCCGTTGCCGGCTTTGGCCTGTGAGATGGAAGGTGTGGAATTCATGGTCGAGTTGACTGCATCGAGTCTGCTTGCCATGGCTTCGAGGAATCGGGGACGCAAAGAGGATGAGTCGTAGGGTCTGCTTGCGTGAATGTTTCGGTTGCTGCGGTGGCCGTTGTCCTGGAGAAGTTGTTTGATTGATAATGAGAGTGTTGTTGCTGATACGTGAACACTGCCGCATTCAAGATTGCTATTTGCACATGTGATACTGGTGAATCGCTGTACAAATACCGAAGAAGAAGAGCTGTGAATCGAGGAGTGTAGGTCGCGATATCAAGGTGGGATGAAGAAACGCTGCCCGCCTGCCCTGGCAACCGGATAAACAATCGAGATCCGCTTTGTAGGGCGCCAAAGCGCGGCACGACTTCTGCACCACTCGTTTCGCGACAAATACGTGCTTTGCAAACCAGACATGATTCCGCAAAAGAGGTAACTTTACTTGATAGTACTAAGACTGGCTATGCATCGTATACTTGGACTCCGTCGACCAAGAAATACTGCGTGCCCGCGTTCAGCAGCGTCAAAACGACTTCGCTCCCTTCCGCCAGCGTTACCGGGAGCGGTGCTTGCTGCGCGATCGTGTTCGCTCTGGTCGTCTCCAGCAGCGCCGAGCCATTGACTGCTACGCCATCCACCGTAGCACCAATCTGCTTGAAAGCGTTCTTCTCCCCAGGCCATGTATAGACGATCTGTAGAACCTTGTCTCCGGCGCTTCCATCCCAAGTGAACTTGAAGTTCGAGCTGCCGGTCATGTTCGCTGCCTTTCCACCTGCACACCCATCCTCGCACGAGACAAGAGTGGCATCTGACGTCGTAGAGTTGTCTGCTGTTATCGTGGTGTAGGGCAGGTCAGACCATGTTCCTGCTTCGACGTCCAGCGTCCAACCGCCTGTTTTGTGTAGGGAGAGGGCAGATCCATTGTAGATGACAGGATAGAAAGCATAAGTGGAAGAGCTGAGGTTATTGCCGGACCAGTGGTCGCCGAGGTATAGATAAAATGTATCTTTGGTGCCGTTGATGACAATATCGTAGGCGTTCTGGGTCAAGTAGGAGTAGGCGCCTTCAGGTGCCAAAAGGGTCGTATCGGACCAAGGTCCTGCCATACTTGAAGCGGTGTGATAACCATTGTCGGTCGGCGTCCTGTTTAGTTGTCAGTCAAGGTCCTGAGATGAGGTGAGAGTTCCATACCATCCATCCTGTGGAGAGAAGAGTAGATAGAACGTTCCGTCGATCTTGAAGACCCCGGGTGCTTCCTGATAGACCCCCTCGAAAGTATATTGCGTTTCATTAACATTGTAGAAATCCTCGTCCAGACTGGCAATGCTGAAATCCGCGTTGTTGTTCGTGGCATAGATCAAATAGGCCGTTCCATCATCGGGGTCCTTCCATATAGTCATGTCGCGCGAGTCATTGCCAAATGGTTTGAAGTTGCCTTTCCAGTCGTATTGTCCATCGATCGTTTTGCTAGTCGCAACACCCACCTGGGCATCACCATAGTTCGAGCTGTCTCCGTGGAACCACATCACATACTCGGAGTTTTTGTCGTTGTATAGCACTTTCGGTCGTTCCACGATGCGAGAGTCCGAGATGTTCGTACCAGCGATGGGTGACAACACATGGCCTTGGTATTCCCATGACGAGAAGTCACTGGACTTGTAACATGAGACACCGATGAACGTTCCGCCGGTCGTCTCGCCAGTCTTGTCCTCGCCGAACCAGTACCACGAGCCATCTCCGTCTTGAGCTTGCACTATGTTGCCTCCGTGCGCTTGAATTGCATTGCCATCGGTGTCGGTCATGTTGATGAGAGGGAAGAAAGTGGCAGCATTGGCGACCTGTGCGAAGAGTGATGCCAATGAGCAGAGCCCGAAGACTTTGATAACGGACTGCATCTTGACAGTGAGACAAGACAACGCAGACAGATTGAGCAAGTCTTGTGTAAAAGCAAGAGCGGCCAAAACAGAAATACCTGCCTTAAGAATGAAGAGACATTCTATGCTTCCATCCACATCCCGAAGCCAGACACACAGCTTTTCGTCGTTCTGCGAGTGTCTCCAACAAGCATACGAGGCCTATGAGTGATCGACATTTCTCCGTCTGGTGACGTTGCTTGGGGAAGATGGAGAAGCGTGTGGAGGCTGAAGGCTAAAAGTCAATCGGCGCATCTCGTACCGGTGCGAACTGAGCTCATGACATTCGTACCCAAGACACATGTGCCTCGATCTGCTGAAACTGGAACATGGGTGCCCCTACTCGCAGGGTCTCTACGCACTGCGAACAAGAGCCTGGCGTCGCCTCGAGAATGCCAGAAATAGAGCATACCAGTAGCCATTCCAGACGAGACGAAAGAACCTCATGAAGAAATTGTGCTCAAGCTCGGGTTCAGTGGAGGTAGCAGAGGTTGACGAGGGTGCTAGAGTCGTATCAACCTGCGCAGGGTGTCCTTGCTGAAGGCGCCGAGGTGGCCGCCAGTCAACCCTTGGGAACGAGGCGACTAGGTCCAGTAAAGGGTGTGTCCTTCTTGTCGAGATCTCCAGCAGTCGGGCGTGGCCACGTCTTGCAGTACACGTGAAGGTGTTGAAACAAGATAGTGTGATGAGGAACATGAAAGGATGAAGCTGGGAAATGATGAGGTCGCCATTTGTTGCAAGAGCACGGACCGGCATGCACACCGCTTGCACATACGATCAGATGCTCAATCTCCTGCGTATGTCTTTCATCAACGCAACAACATCATCCTTCTGCTATTCTTCACATCGTCGTTTGTTGGCAAGTTCTGGAGCTCTCGAGTCTGAAACCATAGCTAGTACAAGAGGCGTTGACGGCGAAATTGTTCATGATCATTGCAGAGACATTTCACCCTCGTATCTGGGCTCCATACCTATGTTCAACGCCCTGCCATATACCTGTACCTCTTATACTGGCCATAGACAAGATTTGGTTGAGGACTTGATACCACTTTACCATGCCTCAGCTTACCCAGCTGGCCCTTTCGGCAATCGCAGACGCCGCCCTTAGCTCACCCGAAGTCTCTTGAGCTCCATCGTGTGGAGGAGTTGACTTCTCATGCCGACGGCTCAAGTACGACACACGCGTCTCCAACAGGTCGGTAGTTTGCAGAGAAGGTTCCCTTAGCATTGACTCTTTTCGTCCCAAGTCAACATCGACTGCCATTTCTTGAAGATCTCTCCTACTTTCGTACTCAGACCAGACCGAAACTCTTGAATTCGCCATCCAAGCTTAAACAGACATCCCAGATGGGGCAAGAACAGCATACGAACGGTGCCAATGGCGTGGCCAAGTTCCAGCCAAACAAGCCCAATCCGGCGCTCTTCACAAATGAGAAACGCGAGGTATTTATGGGCACATCTCCTGAGCTCAACCCGGGCCCAACAGACTGCGTGGTACGGATGAGATGTAATGGCATATGCGGGTACGACTGAAGTCAGCATGAGAGCATCATGAGGAGGACTGACCTCGTTCAGCTCTGACGTTCACTTCTGGCATACCGGTCGAATCGGGCCTTTGATCGTCGAACGCGATCATTGCCTTGGACACGAAGGTGCGGGTACAGTCGTTTGGGCAGGCGATGAAGTCAAGCATCTCCAAGTCGGTGACAACGTGGCCGTAGAGCCTGGTGTCCCATGCGGTACCTGCTTCTCATGCTCCAGCGGCAACTACAATCTCTGCGCAGACGTAAAGTTCTCTGGAGTGCCGCCATATTCGGGATCGCTTCGAAGATTTCACGTCCATCCCGCCGCTTACCTCCACAAACTTCCTGAAGGCTTCTCTTTCTCCGATGGAGCGCTTCTGGAGCCGCTGAGCGTCGTCCTGCATGGATTCGAGCGAAGTCCTGTCAAACTGGGCGAGGCCGCTGTCATCTGTGGCGCTGGTCCGATTGGCATGTGTGCACTCGCTGTAGCAAAGGCCTCAGGGGCAGCGCCCATTCTCGTCACGGACCTCGACCCGGGGAGACTGAAGTTTGCTAAGAACTGGGTGCCCAATTGCGTTACATATCAGATCGATACAAAGAAGGCCTACCAGGAGACGGCGGCAGATATCTTGAGGACTTTGCAGGAAGCCGGTGGCGATCAGCCCAGAGTTGTCTACGAATGCACTGGAGTCCAGAGCAGCGTAGTCACAGCTTGCTATCTCCCACGCCCAGCTGGCGAGGTTATGGTCATCGGTGTCGGCAAGCCGATGATGAATGAGTTGCCGTTCATGCACATCTCTCTCGCAGAGGTAAGACGACATGATTAGAGAAGGCACGTCGATACATACTGATTTATAGGCTTGCAGGTCGATTTGAAGTTCATCAACCGCTACCATCATTCATGGCCAAGCGCCATTCGACTTATACAGCATAAAGTCATCGACCTACAACCGCTCGTGACGCATCGCTTCAAGCTTGAAGAAGCAGATAAGGCACTGGAAGCATCAGCCGATCGGACGTCAGGCTCGATCAAGATACACATTGAGGATCTTGAACCTTAGATCAGCTTTAGCCACATGTATAGTATCGACGACGGGAAATTTTCATGGAACTACCAAGTTCCACTCAATCGGGTATAGAGGTTCATTCACTCATGATTATGTTGATCTAAATGCCTACGCCAAGGCACCCATTGGATCCCACAATGGCAATACCTTGGGCTTCTGCTTCAGCACATCCCTCACGTCCTTGCTGACAACGCTGGGATCAACCACAGCCTGGTACACGAATTCGTCCATCCACGCGTCCGACATGACGAAGTAGCCAGACGTACCGGCGGTCTCCGACCATGAGTTCTCCACCCGCCATCTCACAGGCTTGTTGTCTTCATCCAAATGCACTGCCGTAAGGACCATGGCGTGCGTCATTTGTGACTCGCCAGTCAACAGGCGCTGGGCCTTGGTCAGGCCAAGCTTGATGTTGAAGCCGAGTTCGTAGTCCACGAGCTCGGTGTCCATTATCCCCTTGCCAGAGTCAGACTGCTTGCCTACATCGGAGCCGAAGAAGATCGGTAGACCTTTCTTCAGCATCGCAATACAAGCTTCTTTCAGCACGTCTTTGTCAACATTCACGTAGGTGATTGGTCGGCCGTCCCAAACGTTGCCTAGGTGGTCGACTGTGAGCAATCTCTGGTAGTCGTTCCTTGGGTCGTTGACAAGAGAGATGAACTTCTTTACGTGCGTTGTGTCAGCAAACTCGATCGGCGTCAAGGAGACTGTCTTGAAGTTGTTGCTGCTATCGTAGAATTGCCAGGTGAACTTCTTGTCTGCGGATGGGGGCGGGCCAAGGCACAAGGTGAGGATGCGCACGATGTCCTGCATCATGGACTCCTTGGTCTTTGCAATCTCCTCGGAGGAAACCGACTTGGCCTTGAGTGCTCTGAGTTTGAGACCGTCTTCCCTCAGCTTCGTGGTCAGAGTCCTGTCCATGACAGAGCTGTTCTGGGCGTTCCATGAGTCGGGGTATAGCGTCTGTGGCACGATGCCATACTTGGACACAAGGTTGACAATCATATCCCACTGACCACCATCGCCAACAGGGCTGGCCATCAGAGCACTGATCAGCCTGCTGTCCACATCTTCGTCTATAGTATCCAAGATCGATTCCAAATAGTAATTCGCCTTCTCGACCTTGTCAAAGAAGAACAGATATGCCTGGCTCAACTCAAAGCTCTTGATGTTGTATTTCTGCATGATAGCGATCCTGAAGACATTACACGCCGCAAAGATCCAGCAACGTCCGGAGGATCGTTGGTTGGTGACCTATCTGCCGTTAGACGCGCAGCTATCGACTCAAGAGGCAGCAAATGCTTACCGGAGACCCCTCATGTGGGATCTTCAGGTTGAAGAACTGTGTATCCTTGATGACAGAAGACGGCTTCTCAAGCACAGCCGCAGGGTTGTTCGAGCTTAAGGCCGAAAGACCCAGCCTGTTCTTCGAGTCCTTGAGCAGTTGCCGAACATATTGCTCGGTGCCAGCTGCATCGACGTGCTCGCTGTTCTCGGATGGGAAGATAATACGTTCCGTTGGCTTGGCCTCTGCATGGTCTATTCTGAGGGCATCGAACTTCTCGTCAAAAGTCGTTATGGGCGCTTGATCTCGGACGACTCGTCGTTCGCGGCGAGAGATGGAGCGAGTTGGTGGAGGCTGGGGAGTGGATTCTGCGTTGCCCATCTTGACAAAATACTGCGTGGCTCGGGTGATCGAGGTGTGTATATGTTAGCGATATCACAACACTGCAGGAAGAAGAAGAGAAGCAGCAGACGAAGCCGCGTGGTCACCCGACAGCACGCATGTGAATCGTGCCATCAAGGTCGAGGAGCTTGGGCCAGCACTGATAACGAGCTCGTGAGAGCTCTCCCGAATGCCGAATACCGCAGATCATCCTGAGACCTCACGTCAAGAAAGCTCTCTTCGTTACTGTTGTCACAGGTCACGGTGGTAGCAATGTACAGCGATGGGACTAGGTCAGCGAGCATGAAGAGACTTGGAAAGGCGATCAGAAGACAGAAAACTTTTGTACAGCAGTATTGTCAGCCCTTTTTGGCTTTAATCCATCACAGGCCTTTTTGGCTTTCATCCGGAGACGTTGTAGTCTCAACCAGTCCCATCCATCCCTGAGTCTCTTCCATCGGTTCTGGGAAGACATTGCTCCTGCTGTCGCCAGCGCCAGCCGGCATTGTATCACATCCCGTCCCCTCTTCCATCGGTTCTGGGAAGACATTGCTCCTGCTGTCGTTGGTGCCAGCCGGCATTGTATCACATCCCGTCCCCTCACCCATACCAGTCCCAAACGCCAAAGCCAAAATCAAACGCCGTGCCTTCTCAATTCAAAAGAAACATCGACACCACCCATGCCATTTCATGAACATCGTCGGGGTATCTTGTGATCAAAAACGCAGAACAAACTTTTCCTTCATGCCATCTCTTCGTATCGTGTCGTATCAAGTCGTATCGACATCGCATCACCACTGAACGGTCTCTTTTCCGTGCAGCCAGCCCTCGTAACCGTAAGCGAACTTCTTGCCGAGGAGAGGATCAGGAAGGTCGCTGTTGATCTGGTTGTCGTCGAGCTCACCAACGGTGGGGAAGTTCCATACATCGGTGGTAGCGTGTTCTTCTGGCTGCTGGGCAGTGATATGCTTTGGCTGCTGAACTCCGACGGTTGGAAACGTCAAGTAAGGGACGTCAGGCTGCTGAACTCCGGTTGGAAATGTCAAGTAGGGGACGTCAGAGACATCTTGGACAGTCGGCTGCGCATACTGCTTCGGTGGGCTTGGGGCGACCCATGGGTTCTTCTTCTTTGGTGCTGCGGTCTCCTGGGTGACGTTGCGCGCAGGCTGCATCGCACTGGCGGTAGGCTGCTTCATTTGACTCTGCTTCTGCGCCTCTTCTGCATGTGATGCTTCGAAAACATTGCTCTTCTCCTCGATTTCCTCATCGATTTCCATCTCTCCATCGCTGTCAGGGTCTGGCATGCGGAAGGTGGATTTGGGGTCGCCAGGCAGGCGGTGTGGAATCTCGGCGAGCTCATCGACCTTGACACGCTTGATTGGACGTTCAATGACGTCCTCGAGCTCTTCATCTTCTTGCAGTTCCTTCATCTTCTGCTTCAGCTGGTTGTACATGTGCAGTTTCTGAAGTCGCGAGTCGGCGTTGGGCAGGCGTGGAACTGGGGTTCGGTCCCAGGCTCGCAGTGGTGTCTGCTGGCGGAGCATCTCCTTGCGTCGCTTCTCTTCGCGCACTTGCTGGATGGGGCGTCTCGCAGACATGGCGCGTGGGGTGTTCTGAGGACGAGCGGGTGTGTTGGTAGTACGTGGAGCTGGGGTTGATTCCTCCAATTGCTCTGAGATGGTGTGAAGATGGGCAGACACGGCGGGGGTGTTGTTTGTTGTACTGGCGCGAGGTGCGCTGTGTGTCGCCAATGGTGTGGACGCAGTGGTGGTGGTGTGCACTGGCTCAGTCACCTCTGTTGGTGCTGGCCGCTTTCGGTTGGCAGGAAGTTCGCCCAAAGCTTGCTGCGGCTGCTCGGTGTTGTTGCGCTTGGCAGGTGTGGAGATGAGTTTGTGTAAAAAGCCTGCGGTGCGCTTGAGGAAGTTGGCGGGGGTGGAGGTGGGAGCGGGGGCTGGTGTCTCGGATGTCGGCGTCTCAGCCTTCATCTCCGACGGTGGTGTCGGCTCTCGCGCGACGGTGGTGGTTTGTAGAACAGGTGCAGCTTGCGCTGCAACCTGGGCCTCCTTCTGCTCCTTCTCCTTCTCGGCCTTGAGAAGCTCCTTCGCGAGCGCTCGGTCGAACTCTGCTTGGCGCAGAGTCCGCTTCACGTCGCGGGCCTTCTCGAGCTCCTCCTCGAGGACCGCAGACTCGACCTGCTGGTCCAGGAGCGCGTCGTCGCGCTGGTGGTATCGGTCGGTCAGACCGACCACGACGCCTACCAATTGGTTCTTGGTCAGCTTGACCAAGGCTGGGGCAGACGCCCCGTTGGTGATGATCTTGTCGACGATGTCGTCGACGGCGAGGTCGCCCTTCTTCTCCTTCTTCTCCTTCTTCTTGCTTGCGACTGGGCCCGTCAACAACTAGATCATACAACGGGGGGAAAGGGAGTTTTAGGACTACAAACCAGTCTTGCTGTCGCTAGCCGCGAGGGCGGCGGCGGGTTGACCGGCCAAGCGGCCGCTTCGACGCGTCGCCATTGTGGCGCGCTGGGTGGAGGAGATGGTGGTGGTGGTGAGGTGGTGGTGGTGGTGGAGAGGAGGCGGCGGTGGTGTCGGCGCGTGTTGTGTGGTGAAAAAAAAACCCAGCGCTTTGGTGGTTGTTGTAAAGGAAGGAAGTTCGAGGAAGCTGCGACCCGCGTTTCGAGGCGCGACTTCCGCGGAGCGAACCGCTACCGTATCGGGCTTGGCAAGATCTCAGGAAAGCTAACCTCACCCCCTGCTTCACATCTGACCCATTGCTATTGTCCTCATTGCTACATTCACAGCAACGCTCATTGTCCTAGTTACTCATTCATTCACTTGCCGGATCATCCCATTCCTCACCTCTCAATTTACTGGTGGACTCACTGTTTCACTGTCTTCTGGCCATCTCTAACGTCACTCCCAATATCAATCCAAATCTCACTGGCTATCTCACTGATTATTTCGCTTTCCATCTCGGCTCCACTTCGCCCAAGATGAACTAGCTGACAATTGTTCCTCACCTCTCTGCTTTACAGGGATTCCACCGAGGAACAGTTGTCAGCCGTTAGTCTAGACATTGATCTGTCGAAAGTATTTCCGTTGCTGGCTCGAGTCACGCGGACTATGCCCATAGAAACAACCAACAAGGCTTTCGGCACATATGCTGGTCTTAACTTGGCTTGAAGCTAGTACAACGGCAACGATATGGCATCGGTCAGACACTTGAGACATAGGTCTTTTGCTCCAAGGAACACAATTTCTACTCTTACGGCAACACCGAGTGCATCAGCGACCGCCCACAGGTCTTCTCATTCGCATTCAGGCATCGTCATCCCGCTGCAACGACCAGATACGCCCTTCAGGTCTGACCCTGGTTCTGCTCTCGATACCATCGATTGCCCGGGCCAATGGTACGAGTGATCCCAAGCAGACTATCAAACGACGACCGAGCAACAGCAACTCCTGCTGCACGCGGGTGCTTCTCACGATCCGGACAAGGGCCGTGAGATTCGTCGAGATCCGTTGACACCGGCTCATGGACAGCTGTGCAGAAACTAGGAGGATCTCGAGCTGCGGCCTCGCGGCACATCTCATGTCTGCAACCTGCTTAGCATCGAACTTTGATGTCTCTCACTCCCCTGTGACGCAACAAAGCTTGCTTGACTAACCTCGCGACGTAGTGCCCACACCGCAGCCATGTTATGAGATTCACAACACACATCGTCGAATCCAAGCTTGCAGGCTAGAGCTGGTGGCTTAAGCAATCAAGGTCAGCGACATATGTTGTACTAGCGATCGGCGAAATTGACTTGCCTTCGTAATGTGCCTTTGCTCTCGCTACTCGCTCTTGCAGTAGCTTTGTGTAGCTTAAAGCACTATCGTAGTAACAGACGGAACCTTACTTATATCAATGTCCCGCGTTGGTACATACCGCGTACCGAAGATTGACGACATCGTCGACCTTCGCGCTCTTCCAATACATCATACAAATACAGGCATCTAGAACTCTTGCAAGATCAGCCACGGCTTTGTTGCTGCCAGGTCCTTCGAAGGCAATGCAAGTAAACAGTACTGCGCCGCGCATGTGCAGACGTGAAGAAAAGGTCGGATCGCGTTCCGGCAGACTTGTCAATTCGTATCAAGCAAACATTGCACACCCAGAATACAGACAGGATGACGTGTTTGCTTGGAATAGGTCTCGGACGGCACTCCGATTGCCGGATATGACTTTAGCTTGGAAATTTAGCGTCAGGGCGTCTTCACATGCATGACCTACGGCGGCATGTCGGGCGCCTCTTGACGAGTATCTGAAGGCTGAACACGAACGAAGCTAACGTAGAATAGATGTTCCGCCAATCTTCCAGAACCTGTATATTCGCCTGGTCGTCCCCTCCGGCACCCCCTCCGGCAGTGTTGCGATGACGCGCAGATCTCACTGCTCAAGAGACGGATGGGCTTTAAGGTTGCTGCAAAGCTGGGTCGAGACCGCGGTCGATTTTCCTGGGAACGTGTTGACATTTCACTACTCAAAAGCACCTCGCCAGAACAGCACATTGCAACTTGATTTTGCGTAGCCCACACTTTCTGTGCTTGTCTTTAGAACGAGAACGTCGTATCGGTCTGGTTTCGACGAAGACATTGCAAAGCATCAAGAGCAAATTGTCAGCGTTCGGCATTATCTCTTACGACCACGACTTGGCGACATAGTCCAGCCTCAAGAGCCTGTCACTGGCAGCGTAACACGAGCTCGGCACCCCTGTCGGCCTAGCCGTAGAGATGGCTTACGACAAGGCCAGCAGACGACGAATGTCTCGGGCTGTGCCTTCTGCGAAGCCAGGCTGGATATCGGTCGACGGTGCAGCATTGTAAGTCATGTGGGAAGGTCCACGAGAAGTTGAACGCATGGCCTTGAAACCCGGAACGACCAAGATCCCAAAGACCCATCATACAATGTACACTGGACTTGGGATTCCACGGACGTGTCGCTAAACTCCGAGGATGCGCATGCGGCTTAGACCCTGACACACGATTGCTGATGCCCTGCTATAGATACAAGCAGTGTCTTGAGTTTGGAAGAGGTAGGAGCAAGATCTATCATTCCTTCGACCGGCACAGAGCCGAGGAGTCACACCGAGACGTTCAGAGGAGCTCTTGTGAGGGTCGCCACCGTTGCCACGAGCCAAAGTCTGCGAGCTCTCGAGGCGACAACGTTATCGAAGTTCGCAAGTTCTGTCCCTTCCACGTGGACGAATTCGCGATCCATCGATAAGGCTCCTTGTCGATCTGCTGTTCGTTGAGGCAAGCTTGGCTGTTGGCGAGGTTGGTGGATGCGCCGCATTGGGCTATATGCAAAAGCAACTTCACCAACTGCGGCGCTTTTAGGTGTTGTTGGTTCTAACCGATATAGGCGACCAACATGTTCTGACGGCTTACAAGTGGTCCTCCAGTGCGGAGTTCGATTTCGAAAGTGGTAAGAGGTAAGTGTTGGAGGTGTGGTCAACATCGCCGGCCGTTCCATAAGCGCCCGGCTCAGACCTACCCATGTCCAAGGTTCACCGGTTTACTCAGTAGCTCGACAAGGGTGTGCATTGCAAGAGACATCCTGCGGAACGACTGGCTTCTGTGGTAGCAGAGACTGACGGACGTCTCCCAGACTTTGGCCTGTAGTACTGGTGTGCTTCCAGGCAAAACGCATCTGTTTGAAATCCGGCCGTGTATGCAGCCAGCGTTTGCCAGCGCTTGTTTGAGGAATCCTTTGGTACCCGGCTCGATGGGTCCCATCTTCTCCACGTGCTAGCCGCTGACATGATGCGCGTTAGCGAATCTTTGTGAAACACATTGTTCCAAATGGCCCGCAACCAACACTGCAACTGCTCAGCATTAGTTTCTGGCCTAAAGCAGAGCAAAGGCACCGCATGCTAATGCGTGTCAGGAGTCAAGCAGTACCGGCATTTCTTCGCAAATGTGACAGTGGCCTCCTGAGAAAGCATATCTCCTGCCGTGTACTTCCTGCGCTGCAACAGATAGCTCCTTCGACAGTCTATGGATCACAGGGCTGTGTCGCAAGAGGAGAAGGAGATCGACAAGGTTTCCTTCCTTGTCGAAGGCGATCTGCTGTCTTCCCACGTTGTGCCACGCCGAACACGTTCGGTGGCCAACATTTGAGATTGAGCAATATACCAATGCCATTGGTCAGCGATTGGCGGCCTAGTGTAAGCAGTTCGGTGATGGCATCTCGTCGTCTTCGGCCTGGCACCCGAAGCGTGGTGCCTCCCAGGACAGTGGTCGCCGCGACGGCTCGCAGGCAGGAAGGATCGCAGACGAGGTGATAATGCAAGTGAGGTGCTCGGCTGGATTGCGCTACCCCTAACCAGGCTTGGTGTGCGGCATGGCCCACGAATGCCAGGATGACTAGCGTCAGCCTCGGCGGCTAACAGACTGCTGGGCCCCCACCTGGCGACTCTCTAACAGACTCTCAGCAACGTTGAAGGCAGCGGCACAAGCGACTGTGAGTGGTCGTGCATACCGCAGCGACGCGACCGCCTCTTGTCTTGTCGGCAACACACGCACTGTGCACTGCCGAAGCCTGCTTGGCTCCCGCATCTGTGCCAGACTCAGGGCAGCACTCACTGGGGCCGCGCCGGATATCTTGCGCTGGGTCCCGCTGCTGCATTAACTCTTGCGACGTCCTGCAGGTCGGGGGCCATAGCTTCGAAGAGGGATCTACAGCAGGTGATTTGGCTCCTGCGGATGACAGGTTCGGCGTTGGCTTTGCAACGACTACTGCTGCCGTCAATCTTTGCTTGTGCTGCGCCGCATTGAGCACCCAACAGACGCCCGCGTATACAACAACTCACTTCGCCGTTTGGTATTGCGGAGGCGGCGACTCCGGCGACGAACGCGTCCATACTCTGGTTGTAGCAGGCGGCGCGGACGAGGCAACCCTCAGCTCAGACTGCGGCACCTGGACCACGAGCTGAACCACTGCAGCAGCCGTACTGCAGCTCACCCTTCCCGAACGGCTCGAGGACAGCAGCAGCAGCAACACGCAGCACCGCTGGCAAATGACCATGCTGCGGCGCATATGGTTGTAGCGGCACGCGAATGTATACGTTGTCCTCAACCCTTGCCGACGAAGCTCCATAACGAAGCCAGCCCGTTGGCGTAATGGCCCTCAAGAGCCCACTTATGCCTTCTCCAACTGGCGGAGGGCTCTCCTCTGCCTTCAGTCCATACTCCGACTCTCCAAACTCGCCTGCTCGCTTTAAGGATTCCTCCTTTCCCGCGAACGGGAATGACAAGAGCAATAGGTGAGAGGATCGCGAATGCGCCTGCATATGTCAGATCGTGCAGCGGCTGATCTTTATACTTTTTGCTTAGATCTTCTGGTCCCTCTGACACTCTTGCGCCTCCGAGCCCTTATCCTCAGCAGATCGAGCCCTCGCCGACCGATTCCAATGGCACAGAAAGCACAGAGATAGAAGAGGAGGCGCAAGATTCGAGCGCAAAGTCGCCGGAGTCAGCGACGAACGGAGAAGCATTCGAGGTGCAGTCTCCAGATATAGAGATAACAAGTCCAGAAAGCGCGAAAAGTGTACGCTGGCCTCTTTGGGATGAGTGAAGTCGCACTGATTGTGTTAGGAAACCATACCTCCTCCCAGGCTCGACACCCAGCTGCCACAGCGGACTCGCTCTGACAGCACCGACAATGAGCCCCAGTCCGTCATCCATGTCCCTTCCGGTTTCCAAACATTCGAAGAAGGCTCAGTCACGCATCAGTCTCCCTCGGAGGATCGATCTGAAAGTACCGCCCGCGTAGCTTCGCCTACGACACCCGAAGCTGCTGTGGTCGGTCCTATCGACAAGGTAGGATAATAGGCTACGCAGCATTCAGTGACCGCAACTGCTGATCACTTGTGTTTGTAGAGGCCAATCTCGCCGGTCAATACCGACATTCCTCGATATATGGATCGCACAACGCCCCGCGCGCAAACGAGGCAGGAACTGGATGAAAGTTACAAGCGCAACAGTAGGCGCACGTCGAGTCTAGAAGGTCTGCTGCCAGGCTTCGATAAGTATTTCCAGCAGTATCTGACGGTGCGCGCAGACATTCCGGAGGCTCTTGACAAAGATGCCGACAACGATCAGGCCGATACAAAGGAAGATGACGGGCCAAGCACAGCAGGGCTTGTTGGCGATGGAGCTATGAAAGACGCCATGCAGACGCTCAGCCAGGCCGAAGATGAGGTCGCTGCTCTTCGCACCGCGCTCAGTGAATGCTGGACGCTGTGCAACACGTTGGCGAATCTGTCTTCGAGCCATCGTCAGAGAACGTTCAAGTTTTCTGGCAAGACTGAAGTGCAAGAGCAAGCCTGGAGGAGTTGCTGGCGGCTATGTCAACAATTGTACGAACATCGCGATGACGATGCGACTTCGCAGGTGATGCCTACGCTCGAGCTGTGCAGGGACTTCTGCCAATCACTCTTCGACGCGAGGCAGAAGATGGATGAGGCATCAGATTCGGTCTTGCGAGTGAGTTTCGAGTTGAACAACCACCTCTACAACACCCACGATCGAACCTTGCCCGATGCGTTCAACGAACGGACACTGGACTTTTACATCACATTATGCCATCGACTAATGAAGCAGCGCACATCTCTTCCCGAGGAAACCGACTCTTTACTGCGAGCATGCTGGTCACTGGCTGAGAACCTTTTCAACTTGCGACAAGCAAGTCGCGAGGGGCGTAGGGCAGACGAAGAACTTCTTGGGTCTGCCGTGCAAGCGTGCTGGGAGCTTTGCGATCTGTTTCGCGAAGGCTGGACTCAGATACGGCCAGATCGAGGTACACCCCGACCAAACCAGACCACTTTCTCCTCACAAGGAGGATCATTCAAGTCTGCTTCGGTACGCTCTGAAGGCAGATCAACCAACAGCACCGTGAGCAATCGGAAGTATCATGATGCCAGGTCGATCCCTCCCGAGACGCCAGTCACCATCTTCGACGACACTTCTACAGCCGACTCTTCGCCTGATGGATCTGTAAACGTTCCCAACATCCTTGTGCTCGGCCCAGCAAGCACTGGCAGTAATTCAGTTCGAGGCGGCGCACCTCATCACGAACGCTGGTCAAGCAATGCCTCTGTCCTCAGCGACTACTCTGAATCTGCCGGCTCATCCCAACGCTCGTCTTCTACAGCAACGGCAGGCGCTGAGGAAGCCCAACTAGCACGTCTTCGATGCTTGCTTCTGAGAGCTGGCATGAACACAGGCTATGCTCGCACATTAGGCCAAACCTTACCCGTCTGGGTGAAGTCGCTGCCTGACAACGCATTCGGCACCCTGCCATGGCAGATGAAAGTATTATCGTTCTACAGAAAGCTCGTCACAAACGACAAGTCCATGCTGAGCGTCCACCAGATCCCATCCAGGCGACTAGGCGCAGCCGAAGTCGCCAAAGCCGTAAGGTGGCTGGGCAACAGCGAGCAGTGGGCCTGGATGAGAGACCTCTTCAGACTGGTTTTCGGATTCGGCATCGACGAAGCCGAACGAAGAGGAGGTTCATTCCAGACATGAAGAAGCTTGCGACTACAAGAAGCATATGCGCAGTGACCCGTAGAATGCATGAAGTTCAGATAAAAACCATGCAGCCACGTTGCGATCGATCATCGATCGAGCCCAGAACCGGGTCACTGGACACCTCCTAGCGGATGAGCATGCAAGGCCTTGACCACTCACACAGCCCTCAGCGCCTATGATTTCCTTGGCGTATCATCAAGCGCCAGGCAGGCGAAGTGGTGTGGAAGAGCCGCCAGCTGCGGCTATGGCTTGGACGCGGTGCCGCGATGTAGTGGCGAAATGGGTTGCAGACGGTCTGTCCACGGCGCGTTTCAAGAGCCGCCGAGCATAGCGAGGCGCATGTATATGCTAGCTAAGGGAAGAGCCTATTGTCTTGCAGTCCGCGACGCTGCACGGATCACCGGGATCACTGCCATGAATACGACTTCTTCAAGTGATGACAGAACAGGGCCGGGACAATGACGGCCGCTTCCAGCACAGACGAAAGGGTCGCTATGCCCAGCTCTATCGCACCGAGCGTCCTGGATAGAAGCGCTGTGGCTTGCGGAGGACATATTACACCTCAGACCTGCAACGAATGCAGAGGAACGAACCATCCTTGGAACGAAATGACACGACACGACAGCGATACAGAGACGAGACAGACAGCTAAACACCAAAGTTGGAGAGACAAATTTCGAGTATCATCTATTTGTACATATCACTCCTAATCTGGCCTATGGAAGCCATTCGTCTCCTTCAGCCCAAGAGCCCAATTTCGTGATATAAAGACGTGCTGTTCAGTCATTCTGAGAACACTCTATGAAAGTGTTCAATCTTGTTGTGGTGATTTGAAGCAGGGTAAGGAAAAGCAGTAAAACGCCCAATGCCAGCAATGCCTTGGTTTCTGTACAACTGCATCTGTTTTGATTGGAGTTTTCACTGCCGCTGAGTATCATAGCATGCCTGCGCCGTTCTGGTATCGATAAGGAAATCAGGAGTCTCTTTAGCATTGATCGTAAAAGTTGCGTCAACGGTCAACGGAGGTTCTCGATGAGTCCACTCGCTGATCTGTTGTCAAAGTGCGAGCTCTCGTGGTCAAATCTACCACTCAAACTCACCAGTGCCCTTGTGAAAGACCCACTCCTTGCCGTTGACGCTCATGACGCCATCTTTCAAGGTGCACTTCCACTTGTTCTTGACGCGTTGAACTTTGTCGTACGTGCACAGGATGCTGTCGCCGAAATCGTCGTCATCATCGCCCATTGCGCCGCCGTTGTCATCGTCTGAGTCATCAAGATCGGAGTTGATGGCGTTCTCGTCGTCTTCGTCCTTGAGGTCAGGCTTCTCTTCATCGTCGTCTGCGTCGCCGTCAAGTTGTGGGATGCTTGGCGTCTTTGAAGATGAAGCAACGGCAGAAGGGCCGCGACGATTCTGCTTCCGCGATCTCGATGGTTGCTCGTCCAGTGGTACCATCAAGCCACTCTGCAGACGTTCAGAAAGACTCATGACATTGTCGCGCATGAGTCCGTCAGCCTGTTCGCCGTGTCGAGCATTTGCGGCTCTCCTCTCTGCTAGCATCGTACGCCACTCCTCCAGCCCTTCGTCAGCCCCATCAGTCTGACCGTAGTTCTGTTGCTGGTTGAAAGTGCCCTGCTGAAGCTGTGGGCTATCGTTCTCGACCTTGATCCGGGGCTGCGCCTGCTGCTGAGCCAGCTGTTGCTGTTGACGCGCCATGGCCGCCTGCTGTTGTTGCTGGAAGGACTGTTGTTGAGGATTGCCGCCGGGTAGGTTCAGACCTTGCGGCGGCTTGCTCTGTTGGCCAGGAAGCGCGAGGCCGCGTTGTTGTTGCATTGCGTTGATCGATGCGTTGCCAGCTTGCCCATATTGCTGCTGGACAAGAGCCTGTGCGCGAGCAAGACCGCCTTGGGTGTTGGCTGCCCCATTCTGGTAGTTGCCGTTCGGGAGGC
The DNA here is from genome assembly GCA_002786045.1 of Zasmidium angulare. Taxonomy (NCBI): domain Eukaryota; kingdom Fungi; phylum Ascomycota; class Dothideomycetes; order Mycosphaerellales; family Mycosphaerellaceae; genus Zasmidium; species Zasmidium angulare. The sequence continues at coordinate 1,212,260 of NHNX01000012.1, forward strand.
CGTTGTACTGCTCGGTGCCTGGCTCAGTCTTGATCCGTGCTCCGTTCGCTGCCTGGCCCTGATCGTAGGAGTATGACTGTGGGAGACCATTGGCTGTTGCCGACGGAAGGGAAGACGATGGAGGTTGGGATTGCTGTGCTGGAGGTTGCGGTTTCGGATCCCATGGCATTTGAGCGACACCACGCTGCGAGAGTTTGGCCTGCCATTCCTGCTAAACGTTAGCATGGCGTTCTCGTTGAAGACGACATTGAAGCAACGAGGCAACGGGTGCAACACGTGATGTGCCCAAAGTAGTCAAGCGGGGTGACAAGGAGGCGGAGCTTAGCGGGCGCAGGCGCTATAAAACAGACAGCCAAAAGCAGGCGAGGCCCAGCTGATCTTGCGATCGGATCCTCCCCGCTTCTGCCCGCCCAGCGCCAGCAAGCACAGCGCAGCGCCGCGCCCTCCTCAGCTGTGACTGTCGCCTGGATATCGCTGAAGACGACGAGATGTCACCTTCTCTGCATGTTTTTTCTTCTAGATGTGCTTGAGAATCAAACACGACTGTGGCGTCTCCAAGACTTTTCGACTGGCCTTGAACCCGGGAAAGAAACGCTCTCGATACGTACCGCCTGCAACTCTTTCAGCGTCGTCGAGCCAACGCCGCTCTCTTCGAAATCAGTCGTCGAATGCGCAACGACCTCGTCGATGATCTTGGCGTAAACGTCGCCCTATTGTGGCCGTGTTAGCCCAACTTGTCGCCCTCTTCACGCCCCCCTCCCACGCTCTTATCTCGTCACCTACCACCAGGTTGTTGGTCATGATGGCGCTTCGTCGGGACTGTCGTGTACTCTAGAGGACGGGCAATAGATGGAAACAGTCGTCGCTTGAGAGGTAAGGATACCGCGGTGTGGTTGGGTATATGGAGGCGCACGTGAAGGCGGCGCTGCGCTTCCAACCGGTGTCGCGCAAGGTAAATGAAGCGCTCGAAGGCGCAGGTATTCTCGACTATCTTCTATGCTCGGTATTACACACTTTGCAGCGTGGTTTGGCGTCGACAGGCGTTTGTCTGCGGCATGACACTCGCGCAGCAGGTTGATGTATGGGCGAAGCAGTCAAGGAGACTTTGCCTTATATAGTCGCCAAATTCTGACTAATCGCGACGTCGGCTCTTCGTCAACCGCGCCTCAATTCATCACTCAACTCTGTCAATTACCACCATCACATGGCAAACCTTCTTCCCATACGGCTGCATGTATCTCAATCGAATGCAGGCCTTGCTATGCGGCGCCAGCGTGGCCGCTTCATTCTCACGGCAGCCAGACCCAGACATTGAACACCACCTACATGTAACTTTCATCTCGCGGTTCAATGAATCTGTTCTTGCCCACAAGTTCTCGCGGAATCAAGAGGGATTGCCTCTTGCTCTCGACTGGAGACTATGTTATTCGCACGCAAGGTCAGGAAAATGACATGAGCAAGACTTGAAGCAAGTGAATACGTTCAGCAGCAGCTTGGCGGACCACGCCGAGCACATGCAAAGGCGCTATAGTACAGGCTGGCAGACTTTTGTCTTCATATGCTATCACATGCGAAATGCCAACTTCACTCACAGGCGCCAGACTGAATCTCGGTATCATTTCTACGAACTACCTTCAATCTTCCCTCCATCACCGCTTACTTCACTTCGACTCACTCAAAGTCTGCTTTCTCGAACGCTTACTTCAGTTCCAGACCACATCAATCTTAACATCACATCTTCTGCATCTGAACCACCGGCGCTATGACACAAGAAGTCAAAGAACCAGCCAACAACAACGACCAGAAGGCGAAGACCCAGCGCTCGGCCCTACGGTCTCGCATCAAGGCCATCGTAAAGCAGGTGATCAAGGGAGACTTCGAAGGTGCCACTACCACGACTCCATACAAACCTCAGCAGATCCACGACGCCGACCATCCTGAGTGGAAGACTCTGCTACACAATCAGGAGGACCTCATCAAGCGCATTGCTGCTGCCAGAGACGCCCTGGATGGCGGACACAGCCGTCACGCGCTCATCATGAGTCTCCGTGGCGACTTTCCCGATGTTGTGAAGACTTGGAAGATTCCCGAGCCTGTCAAGCCGAAAGCCATATCGGTCACGCCTCCTCCCATCCCAGCAACCACCGCTCAACGAGCCAACAAGGATCCGAAGAAGCGCAAGCAGATCACGCTCGGTGACGACGACGATGAAGACGACGACGAAGAGTACGATCCGACCGCCGACAGCAGAGCCCAGCGTGAGGAGCGCGCCAGCAAGCGGCAACGATCAGCTACGCTGGACACGGCGACAGTCACGGCTGAGCCGAAGCCTATGATGGACGATGATGACTTGGAAATGCAGATCGCGGAGATCCAGATGAAGGCTGATCTGGCTAAGCTTCAACTCAAGCGCAAGTATGCCACGGACAAGAAGAAGCGGGAGCAGATGGGCGCCAAGATCAAGAAGGAGCGGCTGTGAGAGGCTGCGACGTCTGGAAATTGTCATCGACAAAGACGGCATGATGGGAGCGACCGATGTCTTTCAAGGACGAAGGCAATCTCATGGAGTTTGAAATGTTTGCATATGGTCCAGCGAGGCTGTCTTATAGGAGGTCATGGGACTGATTGATGACTCATTTTGGTTTCAGAAAAGATGAGGTACATGGTCGATATGCTTTGACTTGTGTTCTGTCATAGTTGTGAAAGTTGAGCTGACGTTCTCAAAAGATAGCAATGACTCCAGGTGGAGATCCAACACCACCTCTGACATGCAATGGAGCCGATGTCAAAAAGAAAGTCCACTTCTTCTCCTTCTCACACACCTGACTCAACTGCTCCAGATTCCAAAGCTCTCCAATTGGTGTTCCGAATTGGACAAGAAGCCACTCGTGCAATGCCCATCCGGCCTACGATCCCGTTAGTAACGATCACATTGCCAACAATAGATCTCAACTCACCTCGAAATTTGGCGGCCACGACTCAAAAGCGACGGTATCACCAGCGACCGCCGCGAAATGGTGGTCATAGAACCACCTCACACTCGCCTCGTTCGCCTCCACCCCAATCGCATTTGCATTGTCCTGTGTTCCAGCCTTGCGCTCCGCGGCGTTAGCATAGTTGTGCCACCTCGTATACCCACTCCTCACGATCAGGATATCAGCGGGCCTCAGACTCGTCCCTTGCCACTTGAGGACCTCCTCGATCTCGGCGATCGTGATTGCATGCGTGGTGACAGGCGATGGTGGATTGCCATGCTTCTTCTCATACCAACTCAGCCAATCTACAAGAACGCCTCGACCGACGATACCGCCTCTCTCGCACCAGTTGTGGATGCCATTCTTGTCTGTTGCTAGGGCTTCATCATGACTGAGACCGTTGTAATGCATCTGCGTCTTCTGATGAGCGCAGTGTTTCAGACTATCCCACTGCGAGCCTCCTTGAGTATTGAAGTGCACTTCATCGTCCAGGACGGCTTGTTGGCCATTCGTCAGGGCTCTGAAGTCGATGACCTTCTGCTCGAATTTACGTCGACCGAAGCCTGGGAATTCTACGCCATCTGTGAGACACCAGTCCAGCTGAACATGCTGGCCGGTTCGAATCTCTTGGGACGCTTGTTTGACGACTTCTGGTGTGAGCAGGTTGATCGTGCCGACTTGGTCCTTGACGCCGTTCTTGTCGAACAAGCCCCATGTACATCCCTGGGGCTGACCTTCGACTTTGGGCAGTTGGTCGAAAGCTGGGAAGTCGAAGTGAGGTTGGCCTGTCATGGCGTCTTTGACTGCAGAGAGTCTTTCTTGAGCTTTCTGCACCAGCGTGCGGTCTTTGCCTTCTGGCATAATGTGTCGATGGAGCCTTCGAGGGAGTGATTCTAGTGTAGGATGCTGACGAATAGCTGGGGGACGATGTGTGACGACGATCACCTGGATAGGTAAGCGATTGTCTTCCTGAACGGAATACAAAAGTACGTTTAGTCAATATTTGACAGATAAAGGTAATGTAGCAAGGAGTGAATTTATTCGTCAAGAGAGGCACGTTGTACGATTCGTCTCACATTACGTCTTCGACCGAGGTGCCCCTCTAACGTGAGGTCGCCCCGCGCAGTTGGAGAAGCATGGATCCGAGGAGAGCGAAGCCAACAACTTTGCAGAGCTTTTGATTGATCTGGATCGCGGGACCAGAGACAATTGATTAGACGAATCGATTGTTGATTGTCGCTGAAGCTGTATAGTGTGTGAAGACCGCTTTTGGCAAGGCTGCCCGAGCCTGACAACCTTGATGAGTGAACGATGTCTGTAGAAACGGGATGCTGACATCAAGTCGACGCCTCGCTGAAACCGACAATCAGAACAATCAGTACCAGATTCTTTCTCCAAGCCCTTGCTATGCAGTGCAATAGAGGCCGGTGTTGGTGTTAGCGATTGAACAAGGAGGGACAGGTGAACATCATGTCGAGGATCTGCGTCTGTACACCAACAGACCAATCGTTGCTGCAGTGAAGTGTGTGATGATGGCTGTCATTACAATGCATGCCGTAGGGAGCCATCTACCAATGTATCATAGATCGCGGAGTCATTGTGAGGAGAGGGAGAGGAGAAGTTCTACGTTACTGTAGGACCTGTTGGAAGCATCTGGAATCCGTCGCGAGCGCGAAAAGATGGCAGAAGCAAGTGTATTGACCGCATCGACGGATGAACGTACGCCTGACGCCCTCTGACCGAGTCGAACAGCGTGCTTCTCCGCAAGTGTACACCTCGAATGTGCCAGGGTAGCTTGCAGCCATATTGCGAAACCCTGGCCTCATCGACCCGATTCGAAATGAGTGTTCAAGGATGGTCACGACTCCACTTTCAGACCGAGCATGATATAAGAACGTGGATCCCGGTTGCTCAAATGTCCTGGGATCATCTCTTCGCCGCCATGAATTCCAAAGCTCAGAAAGCCGTGCAGCAATCGCTGGACAGCGTCACAGGAGATCCGTCGACCGGTATCGCTGGGATAGTCTTCGTCGCCGTTGACAAGGATGGAAATCAGATTTGTGCATGTCCGTCCGGAAAGCGAGGCGTAAACCGAGACGAGCCGATGACCATGGATACTGTGTTCTGGATCGCTTCGTGCACAAAGTTGATTTGTACAATCGCCTGCCTTCAAGCCGTGGAGCAAGGGCAGTTAAGATTGGATGATGCTAAACAGGTGAGTCGATTCTGGATCCTTCCAAAAGATGAGGAGCGAGCCTGACCACACGAAGGTACACTATTTGTGTCCTGAGCTCAACCAGAAGAAGGTCTTGCGGGATGATGGGACTCTCGAGGACCGCAAGAAGGATATAACATTGCGTATGCTTCTATCGCATACCTCCGGATTCGGATATGAGTTGTAAGCGTAGGCCTCTGTCTTCTCTGCGTCAGAGGCTAATACATCTGCAGCTTCAATGAAAAGCTCCGTGACTACGGCCGGCCAGCTGGCTACGATGTCTTTCATGCAGATGTGAGCTTAAACTTTAGATGTACAGCAGCATAACGGCGCTGATATGGCTGCGCACAGGTTCGTGACGTGCTTCGAATGCCTTTAGTGAAGCAGCCGGGGTCTTCCTGGGAGTATGGCGCAGGCATTGACTGGGCGGGCATTGTCTTGGAGCGGGCTACCGGCGTGCGGCTCAACGACTGGATCCAGAACAACATCATGGAGCCACTGGGGCTCAAAGCTGTCAATATGTTCCCAACACCGGAGATGAAGCATGAACTGGCTTTTATGCATCAGCGCTGGCCTGGCGATGCTTCCAAGAAAAGCGAAGAGCGCGACCATGTCTATCGAGAGCCTGTCCTGGCGGAGACACGCGAAGATCGAGAGCGCCTCTTCCACAGCGGTGGTGCTGGCTGTTTCGCAAAGCCTGCAGAGTACGTCCAGATCTTGGCAGCATTGTTGAATGATGGCAAAAGTCCCATCACTGGAGCCAGAATCCTCCAGCAAGACACAGTCGAGATGATGTGGGAAAATCAAATCCCAGATATGCCAAACTTTGCACGTCAAGGCATACCAGATGCAAAGAGAGAGCACACCAATCCGACTCCAGAGCTGTATCCGCAGGAGGGAAGCCCTGGTCAAGGATGGGGATTGAGCTTCATGTTGACCCAAGAACCTGGAGCCACGGGTCGAGGCAGGAATACGGCATGGTGGGCGGGTATCGCGAACTTGTTCTGGTGGTGCGACCGAGAGAAGGGGGTTGCCGGTATGATTGCGAGCCAGATAATGCCTTTTTTGGATCCAAACATTCTGGGTCAGTGGGTGGCGTGCGAATCGGCAGTGTATGCGTCTGTCTGAAGGGCAGTGTGGACAGCCTCTCTCAACGATGTAATGGTCTGGTAGCGTGGGTATTCATCTGAACCGGAATGGCGAAGACTTTCGTCTCGTGCTTTAATCGTCCTGTTCTTAGCGTTTCGCAGATCTGCAGGATTTCCACTATCACGGCGCTCGGCATTGAAAGCGAGGTTTTATGATCATCCTGAAAACAGCATATGAGAGCGTGAGAGCGTGTATCAGTCCGTCTGACGTAAAGGAGGTTCTCTGGCGCAAACCAGACCGCCGGCGATACCTGACTGGCTGAATCCATCGAGGTGATTCGCATCAAGGACGGCATACCCCTTGGAAGGATGCAAGTCCTCAGTTTGGGCGAGTGCCGGAGTCGAATGTGCTTGACGCGGACACATGGTCCAGCCTTTTGAGATTGATGCTATGCCCTCTCAGCTAATGCATAGCCGCTTCACTCCCCTTTGCAACACCATGGGCAAGTTGCTCACAAGTCATCAAGAATCCATTGCCCCTTCTAGCATTATACTCAACACATTGCTGTGCAAACTGCGGACTGGTCGTACCACAACCATCAGAGAGCATGATGCAATCATAACCTTTATAGTAAGAATCCATGAGACTGCCGGCTACGCATTGATCGGTGTTGACGCCGGCGAAGAATAACGTCTTGATACCCTCCTTCTCCAGATACACCTCCAGGTCGGTTTGATGGCCCCACATAGCAGATGGACGGTCCTTGTGTATCCATACATCTGGTCTTGAGGGAAGCTTACTACCTTCGGCGTAGAGTTGGTCCAGCGGCAGATATAGCTCGCTGTTCCACATGTTGCGCATCAACATCTTTCCAGCATTGATCTGCTCGCCCGAAACTGGATCTTTGACGGCTCCTAGGTCTCTGCCAAGACTTTGGAATGCCACATTGCCGCCGTGCATACTTAGATCATCAAAGTCGTCCTTGGAGGCTGCATCATCTTCGATAGCCTGGAAACCAAAAGCGCGAACCAATGATGCTGGCATCTCGTCGATGTCTTCGTCTGTCAGGCCCCAATTCACCCAGATGATTCTGATCTCCGCTTTCCTACAGGCTGGGACTGCATGTGTGGCCAGATTGTCCACCGCGTCATGTCCAGCACCCTTTGATCGTCCTAGAGCAGCGCTAAGGAAGAAGTTCTGCATGTCAATGATAATGACGGCTGACTTTGCTGGATCGACAGTTATGGGCGATCTCGCTGTCTCCATAGTAACCCTTGGTTCGACGGGAGGCGAGTCAGGATGCTCAGGGTGGGTGAGGTCGAAGCCAGTCTTTGGCGAGTATAGCCAGAAGCTTTTTGCATTTCCCAACACATAGGATCGAGGCGCCGTGTCTGTTGCCATCTTTGTGGATATTCGAGGTGTGCTGGTGGTTCAATGCTGCTGACAACAGATTTGGGTCAATGAAAGGGTTTAGATCTCCTCCCTTACCTGAGTAGGTCAGTGTGGTCGACAAACCGTCATATACGATGGTTCATCAATATTCTGAATGTGTTAGATGATGACTCTGTTGACGTGAAGTCATTCGCTCCTTCCCCCGCTTACGTCACAGAGTTTCAAATGATCCCAGCCCCCACGTTTCATGCTGTTGCTGTCACTGTTTGAAGCTTTGATTGACCGCTTCATCAACCACTCTTTCAAACCCACCCTCACAACTAGAGCATTGAAAACACAGACATCATGGGTACGATCGTCTATCTCTGTTCGCTCCAACATCTCACAGCTAACACTCAACAGACCGTGCAAACAAACCTCAACCCATCTCTTCACCCACGTCGACCGGACCCCAACCTCAGGTCAATGCCGACAAGGACCGTGTCTCTGCTACGCTACCTACCGGCGACAGCGTCGAAGTCCTTCTCTACGGGGCTACGGTGATCTCGTGGAAGAGCAATGGCAAGGAGAGACTGTGGGTCAGCGATGCAGCAAAGCTGGACGGGAGCAAGCCCGTGAGAGGTGGTATCCCTTTGGTGTTCCCCGTGAGTTTCCAACGAGTTCAAGGCTGGTTCTGAGAAAAGTCACATATTGACGATTGCATACAGTGCTTCGGCCCACCACCCAAAGATCATGCGACAGGCGCCCTACCCCAACACGGCTTCGCACGAAACTCGCATTGGGAGTACCTTGGCAAGAGCTCGAGCGAGAGCGGCCGTCTAAGCAAGGGCGGCGACGACAGTGTCAAACTCGACTTCGGCCTGAGCAGTGCTAATCTCTCTGCCGAGGCGAAGAAGGCATGGGGATACGACTTCGGACTCGTGTACAGCGTGACGCTGGGTAAGTGTTATGCATCTTCGCGACTTGGACACATAAGCACTTCGTACTGACAATTTCCACAGCCAAGGACGGACTCCAGACCATGCTCAACGTCCGCAACTCCGGCACCACCCCCTTCGACTTCCAAATCCTCCTCCACTCCTACTTCTCTACTCCATCCATAACCCGCACGGCGATTACCGGCCTCGCAGGTACCTCATACGTCGACAAAGTCCTCAACGCCACTGAACACACCGAATCGAATACCTCTCTCCAGATCACCGGCGAGGTCGACCGCGTCTACAAATCCATTGCGCAGGACACCACGTCCGTACTCGTTGATGGCAAGCCCATTCTAGATGTGCAGAGAGACAATGTAAAGGATAGCGTGTTGTGGAACCCCTGGATCGAGAAGGCGAAGGGCATGGGGGATTTCGAGCCCAAGGATGGTTATCAAAAGATGGTATGCGTGGAGGTTGGAGCGGTGGATGGATGGCAGAAGCTGGAGCCAGGGGAGACGTATGAGGGTGGGCAGATTCTGAAGGCGTATTGAAATTGTGAGACGCCTCGCACGTCCGTGAAGCTGTGATGGCGGGACAGGACAGACGGTCTTGAAGGAATGATATAGCATGGATACGAAATAGAGCCTCGCGTTACTGCCGGGTACATTATGACGACGACGACGACGACGACGACGAAGAGTCTTTCAAAGAGCGATAGACATGAACAAAAGCAAAAGTGATGTTTTTGAAATCACTGCATTGGTTAATCTTTCCATGCTCTGCCTCAAGTCCGTACAGACTACGATATCCTGTAGAAGAAGCTGAAGGGGTGCAAAGTCTATGCACCAGCTTTCCATCCATCCAAACGCCAGTCGTGCCATACAGAGCCCCCCCGAATCCGTGACCTTGATCCATAAGCCCATGCTGACCCATTGACAAAGGAGACACAACCAGGAAACGTCCTACCGTCAATCCATGGTATTCTCACCATGCAATTCCATGCCTCGTTCTCATCTCATCATCCAAGCCTCTTATCTTTTTCATCAACGAAACCCATTCGCAAGGGTCTTTCCTTTGATGGTGGGTGCATCCGTGAAGTAGTTGTGACGCACCGCCTCCTTCGCGCTGATCCGACTCGCGGGATCATACACCAACAATCTGTCCAGCAGGTTCAGTCCCTCCTCACCCAAAACCTTCACACCCTCCGCGTTGACCAACTCGTCGTTCATGTTGCGCTCCCACTTGGGAAAGCTGCTCTTAAAGTCTGGGAAACTCGTCACACCTGGCCATTCGGCCTCACTCGGCGTACCCAATACACGGAAGATTTTGAAGATCTCGTCGATCTCGCTGTCGCCGGGGAAGAGGGGTTTGCGCGTGGCCATTTCGGCGAAGATGCAGCCGACGGACCACATGTCGACGCCGGTGGAGTACTGCCGGCCGCCGAGCAGGATCTCGGGAGAACGGTACCAAAGCGTGACGACTTCGTGGGTGTAAGTGCGGAGGGGGACGCCAAAGGCGCGAGCGAGGCCGAAGTCGCCGATCTTGAGGTTGCCATCTTTGTCGATGAGAAGATTCTGGGGTTTGAGGTCGCGGTGGAGGACGCGGTGGGAGTGGCAGTAGCGGATGCCGGAGATGAGTTGGTAAGTGAATTTCTTGACCTGCAGCACATCGAGTCAGTCCTGTTTGGTCCTTGCACTTCTGTGCATAGATGCATACCATGTCTGCGTCCAGTCCCAAGTGTCCCTTGCCGTCCATGCAGCCCTCTGGCAATGGCTTGCCGCGTCCACCTTGGCTCACTGGGAGCGCTTCCATGTATTTCTTCAGATCGAGGTCGAGGTATTCTAGGACGAGGTAGAGCTTGTGGCCGTCGGCGTGGACGATGTTGAGCAGGCGCAAGACATTGGGGTCATTCATCTCTTTCAGCAGGGAAATCTCGCGAATGGCGGTGGAGGGAACGCCCTCATCTTCGGCTTCGAGGCGGATCTTCTTGAGGGCGACGATTCGGTGGTCAGGTGTGCTGAGGTCGCGAGCTTTGTAGACGACACCGTACGTGCCTGTGGTATACAACGTCAGTCTGGTATCCTCATTGGCGCGTGACGGGGCGCAGAGCTATCGACATACCCTCGCCAACCTTCTCCATCTTCTGGTAGTTCTCCATGCTGGGCGGTCGTTGGGCGGTCGAATGTTGGCGATTGGAAAACGAAGGTGGATGGTGTTGTGATGCGGCTACCGACGGTTATAAAGCTCCATCCAGACCGCCGATTGTTTGCCGGAGGTTATTATGAAGTGGTTGTGCTGTTGTTGTGTTGTGGTTCGGGCGTGGCTTTCCCTGCGTCCTCGCTTCCAAACTGTTTGTTGACGAAGCGGGCCGCCCAAACTTGGTGGCGCTGCCGATGGCCGACGTCTTTCTGCCGCAGCACTTCCTTGTCTTTCACGCAGAACGACTGTCCAGCATCAATGAAGATGCCGTCAAAGCGACTGAACGACAAACTTGAACACACCCATGCTGCTGATTGCGTTGTGATGTGCATCTGATCGGATACCAACCGTTTGCTCATGACGTCAATCACGTGCAGCGCGACGCTTTCGTGTCAGCGACTTCACCTCATGACCGTCACCAGCACTAATCATGGCGCCGAGCAGAGGGAAAGACAAAGCTGCTGTGAGACCGGCAGCTAGCTCGTCTGCTCGATCTGGAGGGCGTTCCACGCGATCTAGAGGTACTGATAACCACGATGGTGTTCCGGATGTCTACAAGTCAATGCTGGCTGAGGCTGATGGACCAGAGGATGGGCTGGCTCAGGATCCTCCCCTCAAGAAACGCAAGGTGACACCTTCGAAGAGAGATGGCGGTGTGAATCATGCATCGTCATCAGCTGGTCCCGCCTCGGCTTCGAGACCAGCGAGCCATCGATCGAAGCAAAGGGCAATGGCGGAACAGCCTCCAGCCTCTTCCCTGCAAACAGTAGAAGACTCTTCCGAGTCAGATGCAACCGAATTCGAGTTCGAAGACGTGGACTTAGACGGGCCACTCCCAGATCCAGGGGATGGTATTGAGGATTTGGCCATCTTAGTACAGCCCGAAGGAAGCTCTAAACAGCCATCTCATCCACGAAGGAAGCCTGCCCCAGTCGCTGAAAAGTCTCAACGGCTGCTAGTGCACAAGCTGCATGTACTTTGCCTGCTCGCGCATTGCATTTACGTGAATGGGAGATGCAACAATGCTACGGTACAGAGGCACCTCAGGAAATTGCTTGCGCCAAAAACGATCTCATACCTGAATCCAAAGACTAACGACAGCCAATTTCAGCGCAATCGGTCTTTTATGGAAGGCTTGCAACAAGCCGTGGACACTTTCAATGCCGAGTATCGTCCTGGTGGCGCGGGACTGATGCGACCGCACTGGAACGTCGAGGGTGAAGTGGAGAGACCTTTCGAATCTATACCCATCGATAGGTCAGACTTCGTGGCCGCAGCTCGAAGCTTGGAAGGGTCGCAGGACTTGGGCGGTCAGCTCTTTTGCGCAATGCTGCGATCTGCGGGTGTAGATGCCCGTGTCGTGTGTTCATTGCAGGTACTGCCGTTTGCCAGTGTCGCCAAAGCAAGTACTCCGAAGAAGCCGGTAAAAGAGATTGTCTTCGCCATGGCATCTTCTGAAAGTCCATCCAAATTGAAGAGCAGCGTTGATGATCCGGCAGTGACGGGATCATCTACTGTCGGCAAAGTACCCTCTGCTCGACGAAGGCTTGGTCAAGCGAGCTTTGCGTCTGCAGTGCCAGCAAGACCAGCCCCGACGCCAAAGAAGAAAGCGAGACTAGCACCCAAGCTGTCGTATCCAGTCTTTTGGATTGAAGCATTCAACGAAGCTCACCAGAAATGGATCCCCATTGACCCACTTGTGACGAACACTATCAACAAGGCTGCCAAAGTAGAGCCTCCTGCATCGTATGACTACAACCAACTCCTATACACCATTGCATTCGAACAAGACGGGTCTGCGCGAGATGTTACTCGCCGCTATGCCAAAGCCTACAACGCCAAGACACGTCGTCACCGAGTCGAATCCTCCACAGAAGGGACAAAGTGGTTCAAGAAGACGATGCGGTACTTTCGTCGGAGGAACGGTCTTCTCGACCGAGACCAGGTCGAAGATGCGGAACTCGCACAGAAGGAAGCGAAGGAAGGCATGCCAGCGAATGTGCTCGACTTCAAGGATCACCCCTACTATGCACTTGAGCGGCATCTGAAGCGACATGAAGTCATACACCCAAGAAGAGAGGTTGGCAAAGTCAACGCCGGCACCGCTGCCAAGCCACGAATGGAGGTCGTCTTTACGAGGAAAGATGTCCTGGTTTGCAGGAGTGCGGATAAGTGGTACCGAATCGGAAGAGAGATTAAAGAGGGCGAACATCCTCTGAAGCATGTGCCAGCGAGGCGGAGGCGGCAACAGTCGGTTGATGAGGATGAAGACGGGGATACTGCACCGACCACCGGGCTATATGCCCCATACCAGACGAAACTCTACGTTCCTCCACCTGTAAAAAACGGTCGCATATCGAAGAATATCTACGGTAACCTGGATGTCTACGCACCGAGCATGGTCCCCGCGGGAGGCGTACACATTCGCCATGCTTTGGTTCAACGTGCTGCTAAACTGCTCAGGGTAGATTATGCAGACGCGGTGACAGGCTTCAAGTTTCAAGGCAGACACGGAACAGCCATTGTGAATGGTGCGGTCGTTGCAGAGCAATTTGAGGATGCCGTCAAGGCCGTGATTGAAGGATTCGAGCAGGAACAACTTGAAGAGGAGAGCAAGGCAAGAAGTCTGTCGGCTTTGCGAGTCTGGAAGAGCTTTTTGACAGGGCTGAGGATCAGAGAGAGGGTGGAGTCATACGGAGACGGGACTGAGAAAGCGACTGCTCATCAGGCGGACGACGTCACTGACGCAGCCTTCTATGCGGGCCCTTTGGTCGAAGATGATAGACCACTTATCACAGCTGGGAAGTTCACGATTGATGAGCTTCTGGCGCCTACACCGAAGCCTGCGCCTGAGAAGAGGAAGAGAGTCGTTCATGATGATGAGAGCGATGAGGAATATGCACGGGTTGAGGATGAGGATGGTGGGTATGAGCCGGGTGGCTTCTTTCCAGGCGTGGAAGTTAGGGACACGCATATGGCTAGCGGTTTCGTGGCAGTTGATGGCGAAGAGGCTGGTGGATTTGTTCTTGAGGCCCAAGATCCAGACGAAGGAGGTGGTTTTGAAAACCACGATGATGGTGACGGCGGAGGGTCTGTTCCTGAGGACACTGATCCTGGCGAAGGCGGCGGGTTTGTTCCTGATGACGAGGATGGTGGTTCGGCAGGAGGATTTCTGCCGGATGCTGAGATTGATCGCGACGCTGTAGGATTTTCACGTGACGAGGATCTTGGACAGAGAACGAACACGAGGCAACCGGCTCACGATGAAGACTTGGATGGTGTAGGTCTTGACGAAGATTACGAGGACGATGATGATCTGTTCGGTGAAGGTCACAGGTCCACCGGAGTAGACGAGGGCCAGAAACCTGCTGCCACGGTTCTAGTGGCTGAGCACGAGCCTGCTCCTTCAACCATCGCTAACAACAGCAACGACACAGGCGTGGACATGGCCTGTGATGGAGCAGAAAAGGCAGAGATAGTAGGAGAGGCAGAGATGGGAAATGCTATGGCTGAGGTAGCAAAAGAGAGGGCGATGGAAGATGAAGCAGAAGTGATGAGTGATAGGGCCTCGTTGCCGTCCCACGACTCGGAGGACGAAGATGCTGAGCCGGACTGGTTGGATAGCGACTAGATCCCCACAACGGTCCGATCAACCTCAGTTTCTCCAGCTCTTCTCAACTTCCACCAAACAATCGAGATCTCCCCGGTCCCACGTTCCGGGGTTCTTTGGATCCTTCTTTTCGAAGCGCTCGTCAGCATCAGTCCACGTCGTCAAGCCCGTCCGCTTTCTCTTGAGGACATGCACGTCGCCAGTCGAGTGATCCACTACAAACCCTATGAGTGCCAAGTCATCGTAGTGCTCAACAAACGCGAGGTCTTCGCAGCCTTCCAGAAACTCCTTGATCCCGTCCACAACAAAATTGCCGACTTTGGTCTTGGTGATCGGCATCTTGTCGAAGTACGGGCACGCGATCACGACCTTCTTGCCAGCTGTCATACAGTCTTGCACGTCCTTGGGACTCCATTTCTTCGCCTGGGCGCCCTTTCGAAGTATCTCCAGCGTCTTCCTCTTAATCTGTTCGCCATCGGTCCTGTTGACGTCTCTGATAGCGTACTGCGAGCCGGGCTTGTGGACGAACGGGTTGATGTGTGCCATGAAGCAGCGTGTGTTGTCGATGGGGACGTAGACGCCTACGCATCTGATCAGTCCGTTGGTGCCGATGTAGGGTTGCGTGGGGTTGAGGGTGTAGGTGTCGCCTTTAGGCTCGGGGACGCAGAGCCAGGGGGTTGCTTGTTGAGCTACTTGGGCAGACATCCTGGTGAGATTTAGTGGAGTTCAGAGATGGGTTGGGGTCATTTGAGGCGTGGTGCTGGTGGCGGGCATTTGGAGTTGGGCAAGGGAATTGTGGTTGTCGATGGAGGGGATGTCTGTATGTCTTGGGAGTCGATTGAGATGTTGTGAGTGAATGCAAATTGCTCTTTTGGCTTCTTATCTGATTTAGAGGCAGAGATGTGAGTGAATGCTGGCGAACTGGGACGAGCTGCCCAAACTCACTACCACATTTCTTTCTCCTGGCTCACTGTTGTATTCACACATTGGGTCACTGGCATCCTCACCGTCTACTTCACCGAACCGCTCACTTTCTCACTCACCAACCCGCTCAATTTCTAGCTCACCAATACCTTCACTCCTTAGCTCACGTGTGCCTTCACTCTCTCACGTTGGATGCCGCTCCAAACGGATGCTAGACTATTTCACCTGTGAGCGACTCACCGTGGTCTGTGCCAACAGGGCAACATGGACTCACGGAAATTGAATTTTGGCAAGCGCATTTCCTCGATACAGGTTACCTGCTGAGCATGCTAGACGCTGCCCCTTGTTAGTAAAGATCACACCTCGAGTTGCTCATCTGAGTTCCTCGTCCTGCGGTTCTCATCGAGCATATCTTAGTATTGTCTTAATTGACTAACCTTCGTCTGGTGGAGGGCTGATGTGGTTGACATGGCGGGCAGATAATCAGCTTCCTGAACGAGACTTGGCAGTCGCAACAATTCGATCTCTGACTCTGACACCAGTATCGCACCCCTCAACACGTCTTGTAGCTGAAAGGCCGGATTGGCGAAATCACATTATGCATACCGAATCCTGTCTGCGGACGTGCAAGAGTACGATCACCTTTGCCCCCTTCCTTCCTTACAAGGTCGGGCTCAGCCTTGCGATATCACGGATCTGGCGCGGGGCGAGGACGCATGTTACTGTTCTCGCGACTTCGTTGCACCGACAAACGTAGCTCGTCGGCTCTGCCAGATTCCCATGAACGCCGTTGCGCATCATTGTTTCCATCGACCCGATTTTGCGGGCCCAGGTCATCGTACTCTGGAGGTCTTTCAGATCGTTCTCCACCCTGGCTGACTGGGGAGTACTTCGCTGGTCCAACACTCTTCACTTCGGGCGCCGCGCCTGGACTTAGATTGAAGGTGGTTCTCTTCCATTGCCTAGGAAGGGGATCTTTACCCGGACGCCAGCGCTCATCTGTGTCGACATCGATATGTGCGTTCTTGGTCGCTCTAGCGATAGTGGAGAAGTTGAAGGTGAACGATGCGCCGTTTCTGCACATTGCCAGGAGGCCCAAGCCAACGTTGAGGAGCGTGATGCCCAAAGCCAGACCGTATGCAAGCCAGAGCTTGTCAGCCGAATAGGAGTATATGTTGCCCATGTTCCTGATGGTCACGGTGACATTGTCTGGTCTGTTGGGGGCGGTGATGTTGTACCTGCAAGACTCGTGAGATCGTTGTCAAAGGGAAGAGAGGGCAAAACTTACGCGAACTTCGGCGAGCTAGCCATTGATATCGTGACGTTGAAGAATAGTTCTTCGATTGCGTCCTTCAAGTTCTTGCGATCAGTAGATTGCAAAAGGGGGCGAGTCAGGCTGTAGGCCTCGTTGAAGCCTCGGGAAGCGTGGGAAGAGTTCTCGTGGCTACCCCTGACCAGGTCCTGCACGCTCATCGCCGGCGCATTGAGCGCCTGGAGCTCTATGGTGTCTGCCAATGACGTGGATAGCACTTGACTCTTGTACTCGTAAGATCGAAAAGGAGTCTTCGTGCCATTAAAGCTGGAGGTATCGGCATAAAGGTCTATGCCAGACAGCACTGCTGTCATCTCAGCCGTATTCTCGACACCGGCGCCATTCGACGCTCCGATCATGAGATTCGAAAAGAGGTCCGCCATAGCTTTGTATGACCATTTGCGAAGGCTCACTGAGTCAATCTCACAATCCGAAGGATCCTCACCAGAAACATAGAAACATCCGGAGTCAGCTATACCTGTGCCAGCCGGCGGTCCGTTGGAGTAGGTATAGTCTAGACTCATGTCAACATCTGTAATGTCCACAATATCTATACTCTGGTCTTGGGATGGCCCATCGTAGGTGAATCGTAGAGTGTAGTTTGACGGCACGAGCTTGCAGCGCAGAACTGTTGCTTCTCCGAAGGCCCAATCCATGGCTTTGCGTGCTCCAGCGGGGGACGAGAAGTTCCATGTTTTAAACTCGGTCGTGAAATTATCGTCTTCATCATCGGCACCGAGCCTAAGAGGCTGATCAGGCATCAGACGAGTCAGAGCAGCGACGAATAGAAGATCCCAGTTCTCACCGCGAGACCAATCCAGACCATTTTGCAGTGCGTAAGCTGCTACTGTATTTGCGTCCGGCTTCGTGGTGTTGTCCTCGACTATATCATCACCTGTGTCGAACGGCATCGACTGCGGGCCTTCCAAATAGCCCTCTTCATTACCTGGCCATGACATGTAGTTGAACATTGACGTTGTGAACACGCCCGGCTTCTCGTCGTCCTCCACTTCTGAGATGTCGTATATTGTCGCAATATAAGGCCCCAGCACACTTGCGACATTGTCCTTGATGGTATCTAAAAGCGTCTCATTGACATGCTCGCAGGCCAACCTTGGAGCTGGTAGGGTTACGAGCCATGAAGCATTCACGGCGGGCGGCGCGATGGGTAAAATTGTACCGGCAGCAGCGGCCGCTTTGACGACCCTGTTACCCTCAACGCTTGCTCGTTGATAGTAAAGGTAGCCTTCGTCGTCGAAATCCGCAAACTTCAGACTTTCGAGCGCAGGGAGAGGCACGAAAAGGAACTCATCGAAAGGCGGCAGGTAATCGAAAGTGACAGAGAGTGTGGCTGGTGTGATAATAGCCGCGATGGGAAGAAGCCTGGTCATCTTAGTCTGTGTACCCAGCATCTCGCTCGATCAGTCTTTCGCTCACCATGCAGTCAGAGCAGTCACAGCTATCAAGGGCTGCGTCCAGAATGTTGTCACCCCAGCGAGGGAAGTGATGTCGCTCAAGCCTGAGAACCAGCTGTCGATATGAGCTATTCCGTGACCATCTTTTGCGATTGTTCGAAAGAAGAGCTGCACGTAGGCTGTGGAAATGGCCAACACGAGACTTGCCTTCACAGCAAAAGCGAGCGCCGTTCCGCCGGCCGTGTTGAGCTGTTGCGGCGTGATCTCCCATCCTCCAAAGTCGTATGCCGCCGAGCGCACTTCTGTGTGGTTTAGAGATCGGTAGAATGTGTGATGTCCAATAGCAAATGCAAGTCCAGCAAGCAAAGCCGTTATCATGAGCGTGGGTGCTCGCCAGTGTATATGACCATGATCCGCATGCGACTGCGCAGAACGAAAGACCCGAGTAGATGCCATCGGAGCGGTAGCAACGCTGTGTAACCAGCGAGTAACAGACAGCGAAAGTGTCACAAAGAAAAGCGAGAAGTAGAAAGAAAGGCGGGAGAGGCTCTGCATGCTGATCGTCAAGTTGGCCCCTCCAACTTGCCGTCCTGCAGTGATGGCTTCGCACGTGGCTTGCAGCATGCAAAGTCTGGCCTTTCAGAGCTCCGGATGTCTCTTGTTTGGGGGCTGAGAGCTGGAATTTGGGGCGCAGTGAGTCGCTGGATATGCATCTCGACGTGGCGGCCGTCGCGCCCTCATCGAAGTTTCCAGCAAACAGTACTTAATTGGAGGAGTCTTGGATCAAGAGGCCAGACTTTGGGGCGCCTTTGCTGCACTGAGGAACCCTACGCCAACGATCAATGTATGTGTTGGCCCTCGGTTGATTATCACGTCGGACTGGGACTGATGGACCTGACCAAGACATACAGTCGCTGCCCTCTCAATAGAGATGACTGTTGTCAGCCCGATCTGGGAGGTTTTGTGGTTGTCCTGTTTCACAGCCTTATCGAAAGAATCCACCATGGACAACCTTGCCAAGTTCGAATACCGCGGAAGCTCGAGCCTTTCCAGTCCCGAGTTTTCGCATGAATGAAGGTATCATGTCATTACTCCCCGTCACCGACTCCCCTTCATTGGCACACTCATCTAGGATGACAAAATGCTTCTTCCAGATCCAACCCCATTCGTCTCCGCCACTGTCCCGACTCTTGGCTAGCCAAAGTTCACCCTCCTGTGCCACCACATCGAATAATTCGCTTGTCGCGTAACGCAAGAATGGATATCCTGCCTCTATGCGTGGGGCTTGACCGATGCCGTAGGTATACAGACTGGCGCAAACAAACATGACATCCATTTCTGCTGGTTCGAGGATCTCTGCTTGCTTGGCTCCTGGTGTGCCGTCATTAGGGATGACAGCGATGATATCACTGCTCGCAAGCTCAGGATGGTTCACAGTTCTCGGGAAAACGTGATCCGCAAGAGTACAGGCGAATTGCTTAGTTGTGGGCCCACCAAGCTTGAGCTTTCCCCTCAGTGACTTGATCATGCCCTTTCCCGGGCTGATACCTCGCTCTGGTGCTGTTTCAGTCTGGGTCGCGGGATGCATGAAGTGATCGTTGATTCCCACATTATGCATTGATGGGGGTTCCGGCGAAGGTCTCAGTGAGGCGCTGAGGGCTCTTAATGCGCTTTTCTGCAATAGATCTATGCAAGTAGCAGCGGACTGCGGAAGTCTTGAGCTGAGATCGTCAATCGCCTGGAAGAACGAGTCATCTGGTGTCAGTCCACTCCCAAGCAGTCGCACGCACAATAGCATATCGTGTTCGACCTCGGGCAGGAAAATGTTCCCTGTAGGGTGGCTAGAATGCTCCACTGCCTTCTTGATGCTGTGGATAAGCATTTTAGGTCGCTATGGCCAGAGTATAGTCTCCATATAGTCGATAAGGACCGCACTACTTGGCCGCAACTCGTCGTTAGGCTCGAGACTTTGGTTCATCATTTGGGCCAGACACAGATTCAGTCGGTGTCGGTAGCTTCCACTGTCACTCGCTCGAGTAGTATCCGGAGTGTACAGCCTCTGCATCGTCTCTGCAAAGCAAACTCAGTAACAGCGCCTTTACGTGGAAGTTGCTTCTCACCTCCGAGAGCCCATATGTCGCTTTTGGTAGTCGTTCTTGGTGGTGACATCTGTCGATGCTGCTCCTGAATCAAGGTCAGTAAAAGCACATATGGCTATGTTGAGACCCTCACTGGTGCTCGAAACTCCCGGCTGCCCACGTAGGTATCAGTACCATCGCTGTCGGACTTCGCAATACCAAAGTCTCCCAGCTTGACATGGATGTATGAATCCTCGAGAGAGTAGATAAATACTGCGAGGACGTCAATACATCACTCTTCCAGTAGAAGCAAGAGGTGGCTCACTGTTGGCGGGCTTTATATCTCGGTGCAGTATAGGCTGCCAGATGTCCCAGATCGAATTTGAGCCACGGGCTGGTTTCACTTGCTCCACAGACTGATGTACGCCATGGTGGAGGTAGAGCAGAGCTCACGCAACCTGTTGAAACACTTGCTGACAGTCATATCGACTGAGACGGTTGCCACATCTCTCTTCGTACTGACTCAAATCACCGCCGGGGCAGTATTCGAGGTAGAGTCTGGCCAGCCTTGCGTCGCCTTCTGGATCGTACGCAAAGTCCACGTAACGAACTATGTTCTCATGGTGGACGGTCTTAAGCGTGAAATACTCGCGTTGTATGTATTTAGGGCCGCCAATATCATCAAGTTTCGCGCCCGCAGTCTTGTAAAATTTGCATACGTACAGCTCGGGCTCGAATCTCGCGCCTGGGTCCCTCCTCCTCCGTTTCACGAGTGATATGTCGGCGGCCTGATTACCAGGCTTCAAGCTCTGTCGTTGCCCCTTCCATTCACATTGGGGTGCGCTCTCCTGGTTTGTCTAGGCAGGCTGTTGGTATTCGATACCCATGGCCGGTGGTAGCTTTGGCGCCTCTCAAAAATCTTCGCGATACCGAGAGCTTCTGGAGGCAAGGGAATGTGGTGTGCGAGGCAAAAGACAGCATCAGTGCGCCTGTTAAGAGCGTGAGGCAGAGGGCCATTACCGTGGCTTCGCGCTAATGCACATGTTAAACTCAAATGTGATCTAGAAGCCGCCTTCTCATCAGGAGATCGTCCCCTTCTTGTTCCGTTCGATGTTCTAGGACAACGCCGCATGCAGCACGGCAACAGGTCTCGAAGTCGTCGACTGTGGCAGAACGCTGGGATAATGCATGTGTCAAACTTAGATATGATCCAGACGCCGCCTTCTCATCAAGACAAAGAGACCGTCCGTCGCCTATTGCATTGGAACTTCTGCCAGAACAGTCGCATCATACAGCATGGTAACAGGTATCGAGATCGTTGGAGTGGCTTTGGCCGTGCCGGGTGTCATCGATATCATCGTAAGAGGGGGCGATGTCATTTGCGACAAAATAAAGACGTTCAAAACTGTGGACAAGGCTGTGAACAGGTAAACAAAAGTGTCAAGCTGCTTGCGATACATATTAGAAAACTTCTGCTAATGATGATGACCCTGGCTACCGCGAAGTTACTCTTGACATCAAACAAGGCCCCTTCTTCTTCGGACTCGATGTACTAAGGAGTGCTTCGAAGGACCGGGCAATTCCAACTACTACCAAGGAGCAGCTCGATGGAGCCCTGAGGAAAGTAGAGGCCGAGCTCAAGCGAAGCTCGGATGCCCTCGCGTACGTCGACAAAGATAAAATCGATGGCAAATTGGTGTACACCTTTTGGAGAGGAAAGGGAAGCCAGCACCAGCTGACGAAGCGTGCTTCGTCCTTGAAGGCTTCCTGCGATCATCTGAAAGACCTCTGTCTCCAACTGTGCAACTATAGGGGGGCCCAGTCCTCGTATCTCTGGACATCGGACGTATTCAAGCTGCGTCACGAGACTGCTGGGAAGCGAGTGGGCGACCGACTTCCCATGTCTGATGTCGTAATTGCCAGCGGAAACTACAGCAACGGGAGCGTCAGGATCGAAGGAAAGTTTGTCCTGGAGAAGAAAGCCCGGGAGAAAGACGTACGTTATCTGTGTTCAGTGTTGAACAAGACTGCTCTTGGTGGCCAAGAGGGCATCTTGCCAGTCCTGGGATATCGACTTGCCCCATACAACGAGCCAGACGGCAACAACGTCTTTGAGCTCATTATTGAATTACCGCAAGAAACGGAGATGGAGAGTCTGTCCAGTTGCATCTCCTCAAAGCCTCAGCCAAGTTTACTGGATCGTCTGATGCTGTGCTTGAGTGTGGCCCGAGCACTGTCCAGCGTTCACTCTTTGACCCTCCTGCACAAGTCTCTTCGAACCCGAGCCATCTTGATTCCTTCGGCGGAAGCTAGGCCTCGACAGGCACACATTGTCTATCTACAAGACTGGACCTACATTCGCGAGCTCTCGGGTGCCACAACTCAGCTGGGCAAGGACTCTTGGCAGAAAGCGCTGTATCAGCATCCGGAGCGACAAGGCAAGTATGCTGAGGCAGTCTATCAGCCTAAGCACGACATCTACAGTCTTGGAGTGAACATGCTGGAGATCTTACTTTGGGATAGATTTGTAGTCCCAGGCCCAACAAAAGCGACTGAAATGGACCGCGTTTGCGACATCTTTGAGAGAACTGGTCTGAAGCTCGGCGAAGAAGCTGGTGGCATTCCGCATAAGTATGCGGGAAATGCAGCCAAGCTCATCAATCGGCCACGGGCTATCAAGAGGATTTGGTGCGAGGTGGCAAGACTGCAACTGGAAGACGATCTTGGGCAACTGGTACTCGCATGCCTGAATGGAGACTTCCAGACTGTGGATGAAGTGATGAAAGGCATTCAGAATGCAATTGAAGCCCGTGTGTAGCATTAGAATTGGTGATATCGCAAAATATTTCCCGTTGTATGGTAGGTAGCCTTGCTACGCCAGCTTCAGGGGTTACATCGAAAGCTGAGTCTGCACGATTGAACATAACAAGACGGAAAGTACAAAGCACCAGACAGTAAGTATAGTCATAAGTCAAAGCCGCAAACACTCCAGCATCAATGCAATTATTCAATGTCCATCACACTCGCTTGCCATCATCAGCTCAAGAGCTGCGACAACAATGATCACCCCAAGCTTTCTGAAACTCCTGAATCATACACTGAGCGATATCATCGCCACCGACTCCCCAAACCTCAGACGAATCTATGACATAGCTGTGCTGATCCGGATCGTTGTAATTCTGCTGGTTGAAGTTCAAGGCGGCACACGCTACAATTGATCAGCACTCTCGTCAATATCAACGACCTTCACGATGGTTGCTTACTCGATGTCGCCCCACCCCAAACATTGCCAGCTTGCAGCATGCGATCAGATCCGCCTGCGTCGATACCGTTGCAGTTGCTGTTGGTGGCACTGTAGAGGACTTGTCGCCGATGCAGTCCAGTTTCAGTCCAATCGCTGCCCCAGCTGGCGTCGGCTGCGCAGCCTCTTCGTTCGAGAGCGGGTGCTGCAGAAGACAAAGTGGCGAGCAGAAGGGTGGCGAAGAGTTGGTACTTCATGGTGATTCTTTCAATTGGCTTCGTTGAAGATGTTGTTGTGATATGCTTATGAGGGTGGAAGTGGTTGTGAGGATGGAAAAGTATCTGGTTAATGATGAGTGCTAGCTCTGGGCGCTCCGTTGTCCTTTATATCATGCTGGTGTATCGCTATTGTGACAGTGTTGTCGTCCAGATTTATTTTTGGCTTCATCTCAGCAGACTATACTGACCCTCGCCATTATGTTGTTCTTTGCATACAGTCAGAAACTCGTCACCAGAGTCGACAATGAGACATCATGGCACTACAACGGGGCGTCGAGGATCCTAGTAGAGTGGTCGATAAGTATAGCACCACGAGGCCCACATTTTGACTTCGCAATCCTCGCTACCAGCTGAATTCTGGCCCGGACCCTGAGCTAAACGTATAGTCAAACCTATGCTCACGCTTCCGGGTCAGGTAGATCACGCTACCGTTCAATAATGAGATGCGGCAATTGTTGTGCTGCAAGTGCGCTAGTGTCGAGACGTTGACTGATGCTACAGGGCTCGTTTGCTTCGACAGTAAGAACGCTCGGCTGTGTTGCTACGCTAAGCTGCGAGGCTGAAGGTCTGACACGAGGAGAACTAGCATCATGTCTTGTTTCATGTCGAGGATCTGTGTGACAGAGAAGTGTCGCGTGCGTTGCCGTCAGACGTTCGAGGCGAAGTAACCATAGACACGTCGCTAAGAGTATAAGACCAGACCTTCTTCCCTCCCAGCATATCTTTATCAACAACCATCGATCAAGCACTTCATCACACAAGTATTCCACCGCCACAGCCTTTAAACCCCTTAGCCAAACCGTACTTACACCTTTATCGACATTACCATGAAGACCACAATCATCTCCCTTGCCGCACTCGCCGCAACCGCTCTCGCAGCCCCGGTCACAAGCCCAGCTCCAGTTGGGAGCGAAGTCCTCGATAAACGCGATGTCTGTCTCGCCGACGCCTCCATTATCGACAACTGGTGGGAGTCCGCCTGGCAACGCTACCGCATCGCTTTCAGCACCGACCAGCTCAGCGGTGACAACAACCAGATTCTCGCTGCGGCGCGCGACGTCTGGGGAAGCATTGATAACGATAACGATGATCGTGAGTTCAGCCCTTCGCGATGACAGTCATGACAGTCATTTTGACGAGATTGATAGGCTGTGGACAGGCATACGACAACGTGCAGAACGTCCAGATTTACTATAATGAGACTCTGCAGAAGACGGTCGTGGATGTCAGCCAGGCTGTGGGACCTGTGGGACAGGATGTGATCAATTGTCTCGCCCACAATTTCCAGCAGGCGTGGTCGAATAGAGTCTGCCCAAATGGTCGTACTGGATAAGGAATCATGGTAGCCGAGACTGTGCGTTGTATACTTCCACATTTGGCCTTGCGGAGGTGCTGAAAGGTGGCTGTTTGAGTTACACGTCGTCCGCAGTACTCTTCTGGCGTTTGGAGTATTTGTTACATTGAGCATACGAGAGTCATCTACATGACACCTCCTCCAACGCACCCAAAAATAGACCGCGATATGTCCCGACGAAGATCACTGATCTCCCATTCACTATCAACAACCCAAACACCTCTACCTTGTAGTCAACGAAACCACCGGCTTCAAATCACTCCCAATCATCGCAGGCTGCGGCTGCAAATCACTCGGCGGAACACTTCCATTCCCCTTGAGATCCTGATAAACCTCCTCGCTCGCACCGTCATCATCCTGCTTCCCCTTCTTCCCATTCACGACCTCGTCCACCTTCCTGACAACAGCAAGAATTGTCCCAAAGGCCAGCACCGCAATCCCAATGACGAATGCCCTCCGATATCTTGGCTTGTCATCCGATCGGAAGATCTGGGCTCCGTAGATACCCGCGATGTTGGCACCCATGATGACCATGGCCATGGCGAGGGCACGCTCTTCCGAGTCGGTGCAGGTGAGTGACATCCAGGTGATGTTCAGGGGGTGGGAGAAGGTGCCGAAGGTTTGGGTCCAGACGACGCCGAAGTAGCGAAGGCCTTGGTTGTTGACTTCGGTGAAGCTGCGGTTGAAGATGTAGGCGAGGGTAGCCATGCTGAGACCAGCGATGACGGTCTCGCCGCGTTTGTTGCTATTGATATGGTCAGTTTTGACGCATTGACGAGTACCATAAGTGTTAGGTATGCTTACTATCGATCAGAGACCCAGCTGAAAGTATAGGAAACGGGGATCTGGATGAAGAGACCGACAGCAGCCATGGCATTGGCTTTGAGTCCACCAAAGCCCATCTCCTTGACTAGCGACGGTGCATAAGTGTCGAACCCACGTTGAGGTCCGTTGTTGCAGAGCGTGATGAGGAAGTGAACCCACAGACGCCAGCTCGAGAACTGTAGACAGTCAGCCGTGTTGTAGATACAAAGCCAGAACAGTGCTTACAGCTTTCTTGAACGCCGTCAGCCCAATCCGCTTCTTCTTCTTTCCCTTCGCCGGATCATCGAGTAAGATTCTCCGGTTCAGGATGTACAGTTCCCTCTCGCTGAAGATTGTCCACTTCGGAGCAAAGGTGCTGTGCGGGTTCTTGAACGAGTCAGGCAGGAAGAAGCCAAAGATGAAGCCCGATGCCATGGTGAACGCGCCCATGAGGACGAACAACCAGAACCAGCCAGGTTTTCCCGCGACTCCACGCATGTGCAGGATGCCGTATGCAAGCAGCTTTGCAGACGCTTGGCCGAACTGATTTCCGAAGTAGAAGATCATGACGCGCTTGGCTGTTTCCCTACGAGTATACCATGTCGACAGAGTCCAGAGTCCACCAGGAATGAATCCCGATTCTGTGATACCTAAGAGAAAGCGAGTCGCAATGAAGGAAGCGTAATTGGTCTGCCAGGCTTGAAATGTGCTGACGAGGCCGAAGAGGAAGAGCTGGAGGGTGAGCCATTTTCCTGGGCCGACGCGGTAGAGTATCATGTTTGAGGGGATTTCGGTGAGCACAATGCCTAGCGAGAGCATCTGTTGGCCGACGTTGAATTGGTCTTGAGTGATGTTGACATCTTCGAGGAAGTCGTCGGTGAGGGCGTTGGCGATGTTGCCGCGGTCGAGTTCTGCACGGTGTACACCTGGTCAGCGATGTTCTGAGGTTGAACCAAGTCGGGTCTGTACTTACGCAAGCAGAAGAAGCCCAGGGTCAGGATGGGCATAATGATGAGGTCGAGCCTTGCAAGTTGATCAGTGTGGATTCTTCCCATCAGCATTGTTCCCGAATCATTGAATTACTTTCGCTTTGCTCTCCTCTCCTCTTCAGGAGACCAATCCCGCTGCACCACAGACTCCTCATCGCTGCCATATGACTGCTGCTCCGCAAGAACGGCCTTTTGATCAGGAGACGACATCGTCAAACGAGGAAAGTTAGAAGTCGCAGTAGTTGAGAAGGTTCGGACAAGCTCTTCTACTCTTCAAGACTTGTACATGGCGCCGGAAGAGTCTTCTTTATGACAGCATCTCCCGTACCACGCCAAGGTCCATTGCACCATCTCGTGAGGGGGATTGTCGTGTCCAGACGCACAAAGAGAAAGCCATCGTTCGCCAGCTCGCTTCCTGGGTGGCCTGTAGTGATCCACATTTTGCTTCAGAGCCTGGGCAGACGGGAAGCGCCAACGGAGATGTGAGGACAACTCGTTGTTTCTACTGTGGCTCTGGCTGGGCCTTCTTGGTATAACAACACTGCTGCTGTCCAAGTGAGCGCCCAGCAGCCTTGGCTGGATTGTGCGAGAACTGGCTGCGATGGCGCAATCTGATGCCAAGGGATTTGCCAGCCTTGAAGGGCTGGGGATGTATTCGGCTTGCTTCCCACTAGATTCCACTTCATCAGCCAATCCACATATCAAATATCGGTATAGGTGGACATACCGGTTTCCCTTTCGTGTCAGGTCTCACTTTCTAGCTCGCAAAAAAGTGAATGACCCCCGCCTCGCCTTCCTAATCGCCCACAATACAGAGGCCTGTATCGAAGTCTGCATCGCACTCGCTCGCTGCAGTGCCCACCGTGGCTTGCTTGCGATGAAGTCTCTGTATGGCCTACGAAGCTCGCCGACTTTTGTGAGGCAGCCGTTGTTAGATGGCACTCGGCCGAGTCATCCCTGATCTCTTCCCACGTAGATATGTCTGATGTTCGTCGAAAAAATTATTTGCTAACAGAAACCCATATACCGCATTGACTATCGGCCACGAGACCAAGTACATTCTTCGTCGGCCTGAGGACACCGTGTACTGGGCAGTCTTGCTCGAAAGGCTGAGTGTACTGATCTGTTCTCAAATTGGCAGCAGTATCATCACGTACAGTCGTGCCAGGCGTCGGGATGTTAAGAGACGCATAGTCCAGTCCAAACTCAGACCAGTTCCGGTACCGAATACTGGCCATGACTAGAGCCTCTACGTCGGAGAGCTCGAAAGTCAGATTGACAGGTTCTTGCGAGAACCGTTTGTCCTCCTCCTGCCAGCATTCGCAGCCCCAATCATATTTCGATCTCATGGCAAAACCCGGAAAGAGGATCGCGTGGCCCACTATATAGTATGTTGACCGACTAGCCGTTGCTCGAAGGACCAAGAGGACGGGCGGCGTATTCAGGTCGATTAGGATATCGTGAGGCCGAGTCTGTGAGCAGGCCAGTATCGATACTTCTTCTGCACAATAGATCTGGATGGGATCGTCACCACCAAAGACAGTGTCCTCATTTTCTTTCCTCCTCTGGCTAATGTCATCGAGCAATGTTTCGGACCAGCTCCTAAGCCTCCTGTTATCTGCCTGCGTCTCCAAGTCGACACACAATGGTCCATGCGCGGATCTCCGAACACGACAGGTTCCTACGGGCTCTAGCGTCCATTCGCGGGAAAGCTCGTTGGTGTCACGATTTTTAAGCTCGAGCCATAGGTCTATGAAAGTGAAATGCAAAGCCTTGGTAATAGTCGACAGGCTATCAACGTACCCCTCGACAGCTCGTGTAGCTTGTAGACCGAGCTGCGCTGCGGTGATGCTGTAGTCTGGCTCGAGACGAGGAACCTGGAGTCGTTCCCAGTCTATCAAGTTCAAGATGCTGTATACCCGGTCTCTCGAATCCTCGCAATAGCGTTCTGCCATCCTGCTAAGGATAGGTGCCAGGTCCCATGAATCTTTTGAAAGCATGCTGAATATTTCCGCAACATAGCGCCCGAGTTCTGAACGAAAGCAACTCTCATATAGGGGCTTTAGCGTATCCCATCTCCAGATGGATGTGCCACACAGAACAGTCACCCGTCCCCGGCCGCCAAAGAGTTCCTGTATAATCCACACCCGCGAGAAGTAAGGTCGAGCACAGAAGTCGAGCCAGTGCTTTTCGAGTGCCCGAGATATGAATGTCCTTCCAAGCGGGCTCCCGGTACTCGCGTTTGCTTCGTGCAGCACTATGTCGCGCTCTGGAACACATCGGTTGAGATCAGAAAGAGCCTGCGCGAGATATTCACTACTCTCATTCGCTGGTCCAACGCAAGCCAGAACCTCTTTTGCCTTCTCATAAACCTTTCCCATGTTTCCAACCTGAAAGCCCTTCTCTTGGTGGTTTTCTTGATTGATACAAACAGAGTCAATCCAGATGTACGCGTTCGGGCGGTACAGTCGCGCCTGCCATAGTGCATACGCACAATTTTGGGTCACCCGACACTGCGCTCTGTCCACTATGATCGAGTTCTCGAACTGTGGTGGCCCCCACGTATAAGAAATAGCAAAGAAGTCAGGGCATTCGTCCAGCGGCCAGATACTGGTCTCTGCTGTGATGATGTCGACGAGATCCTGATCATTGATCAATGGGCCGTGGAGATAGAGCAGCCTAATGTGCGTACTCGGATCGGGCAGCGGAGGGAGTCTGTCTTTAAGAGCGTGAAGGTTCATTTGAGGGGAGATCATGGAGTAGCGTGTGTCTTCCTTCATCTTGTTTGAAGCAGCTTCGTAGTCGTAGGGATCATCGAAGTACCCCATTGTCTCGTGAAGCCCCATCTTGTGAGGCACCGCCCTGCGAGGCCCAACTTGCAGTTTTGTTCGTCGCTGACTCTACACCGACTTTGCGTCTCGCTTCCGCTAAAAGATGTTGGTGCTCAGCGAACCAAATAATTTGATAACGAGATCTGGTACACCCAGGCCTTGATGGGAGATCCGGTGCGTGGATACAGGGCGTCAGCGAAAGGAAAGAAGAAGGAAAGCTGGGCTGCGAAGTGAGCTTCTACGACTATAGCGCTGCCAGCTCATGCCCTTGTGGCTCGTCGTGGCTGAGCTCATGCATCCCTACTAGCTCGATGCCAACCTTACCTTATCTGCTGTGCTGCCTGATCGCATCCGATTACATTATTGCACACAAGCAGTCACGGTGAATCGCCGTTCTTCGAAAGGGTTCCCCAACCTAAGGTATCATGTATCGCCACAGAATAATCCATCCTCCACGTGCGTGTTCGATCGCGATCGTCCGGCCATACCCCTTTCTCGATCACATTCGTCCCATCACGACTTCATCGGCATATACGCCTTAAACCACTCGTCCTTCTTCGAATAGGGATGATAACTGCTAAAGTAATCCTCGTAATCCCTCATCGTCTCCGCCGTCGTCTTCCACACCTCCAGCCCCTTCGGAAATTTGCGAAATAGCGTTCCCAGCGTGATGTACAGCTCGGCATACGCAAGCGGCATACCAACACACTGCCGCGAGCCACGACCGAACGGCACCATGTTGCGGTCTAATCGTCGGAACTCGTCAGCACCTTTCATCCAGCGCTCGGGATCGAATCTCATAGGGTCGGGGAAGACCTCAGGGTCACGGTGCATCATCCAGCCTGACATGCTGATTGCCGTGCCGGGTGGGAGGAAGTGATTATAGAAGGTTGCGCCAGGGGCTGGGACGACTCGTGGGAGCCGGGACGCTACGCCGAAGGAGAGGCGGAGCCCTTCTTTGATTACAGCGGTCTGGAAGGGATCAGCGATAGAGCCTCGCGAGACTGAGCCTTACTCACCAAGTATGGCAGCCTTTCGAGAGTCAGAAAAGTTAGTTGCTGAGATGAATCTGGAAACGTCTCTTCAAGCTCCGCCGCGAGTTTTCGGTAGATCTTCTGGTCATTCAGCACATTGAAAGCGGCGACGGTCATCGCATTTCCAGTCGTATCAGCGGCGGCGACAAGCACGCTGTATGCTTCGTCTTTGATCTGCCAGGACTCAGGCACCTCATATCCGCTCGGCTTGTCTTCCGGAGATAGCAGCGTTGAAAAGATAGTCTGCCTGCCAATGATCTCGCCCCGACCCATCCGCTCCTTCAGATCGTCAACCTGCCTCACGCATTCCATCTGTAACCCCGTTACGTATCCTAATGGTGTGGATAGGTAGGGTGCCATCCACGGCGGCGTCTTGAGGGCAAGGCTTTGGAACGAGGGAAACTGCTGGAATACATACAGCGCCGGTCCAATGCCGCGAGCCATCTCGCAGAACCTCGCCCCAATATCGTCAGCTTCGAGGAAGTCGTAGCAACGATCAAAGGCATATTCCGAGGCTACGTCTACGGAGACTGCGCGGAAGATCTGGTGCAGATTGACAGGCTGGCCGCGGTCGATGCCAGCTTGCATGCTTCGACATACCTTGCCGGCCTTTTCCTGGACGATAGACTCCAGGTCAAGCACCTTTTGCCTGGAGAACATAGGGTTCATGGCACCTCTTCGCAGCCGATGCACCTCATTCGACAAGGCCCCAAAGCTTGAGTACGGTGCACACAGAGCGTTGTAGAAGTTTGGTGACTTGGAGTACTTGCTACCGACATGATAGATCCGGTCGTAGCTATCTGCGTCCGCGGCGATGTGGACCTCGTCAGGCGTGATGCGAACCATGGGTCCATATTGCTCGTGCAGCTTGCCGATCTGGAGGTAAAATCGGCAGTGGTAGCTTGTTTGATAGAGTTTGGTGACGGCCGGAAGGAAGGGCCCGGGTACTCGTGCGAGTGGATGGAGGTAGCGACGATAGATGCAGATGGCTGCGATGTAGGTCGTGACAACTGCGGCAAGGATGTGGTATTTGTAGGTCAGTAACATGCCGGTGAGTGACTGTTGCGTTGACATGCTGGCTCGGCGCTCTGTAGCCTGACAGAGCTCTGTTCGTGGAACGTTGGCTGATGATGTTGAGACGAGGCGAAGAGGGAGAAAGCGTTACCATAGCGGATCGTGATGTGCAGTCATGCCACGAAGTGCAAGCTATACTTCAAAAGGCAGCCGCTTCACTGCCATGGGAGGCTTAGCGGTCGACTTGTGGAGTACAGCTTTGGTATGACCCCTCTCCTCTCCAGCATCGTCCATTCGTTGATGTCTTGCTATCTCCTGCAGTTACGCCCACTACTTCCTGCGCCAGCCAACGCTAACGTGCGAGATTGTGGTGGGATATTAAGCTCTCGGCCCGTGCGCCCCAGGCCGACCTCTATCACATGAAGGAACGACGTGGGGGTCCACTAGCGCCGAACGCTAATGGTAAAGCCAACTTCACTTGATTTCGTCTTCTGCCTTGCACTTATAACCTCACGGTAGCTTTCGACTATCTGCGAACCGGTCTACAACCGATGCGGTGCCGTCTCCAAATCCATGGCTGACACCCAGAGTGAAGACGGCGGAGGCTCCGCTGACAGAGAGAGCCATTTGCAAACATCTCCATCAGCGTCGCAGCTAGCGGCATCAACAGCGGCGCTCCCTAGAGATATTGGAGAAACGGAAGTCGATGAAGATGTTGACTCTGCCCTAGGCGCAGATCCGTGGGACTTCCCTTTCTCTGCCTTTGCCAAGAAGACCCGTACTGATCCGATCTTGTCCATTGCAGGGAGTCAGATACTACATCACTTGCTGCCACGATTCTTCGTCATCGCGAAGGTTAGCTTCACCCCATAGCATGTCCGCACTTCGTACTTAGGACTTGCCCTAGAATTCGGCCGCACATATCACAAATTCCGAGGCGGCGAGAACGACTACTGGGGTCCGAATGATGAACAACAGAACGATCAACTAGATCTTGGCCATCATATGTTCCTTCTTCTACTGAGAAATCAACTGTATCTCGCACCCATTGATATCGACAACTGCCGCTATGTCCTCGACCTCGGAACTGGTACTGGCATTTGGGCTATTGATTTTGCGGATGCTCACCCTGATGCACAAGTCACTGGCGTTGATCTAAGTCCTATCCAGCCGGTGAGTGATGCTACTCTGTGGTCTGTGCGACAAGTACTTATTATCCGTGTAGAGCTGGCTGCCTCCTAACTGCCACTTTGTGATCGACGACATAACCACGCCCTGGGAGGACCCAAAAGACCATTTCGACTTTGTTCACATGAGATGTCTATACGGAAGCATTGCAGATTGGCCGGCGTTGTTCAAAGAGGTCTTCCGGCACATAGTACCTGGAGGATGGGTCCAGTCAATGGAGATTGACATTCAGTTTGCAAGCGATGACGGGACGCTGGGTCCGAATCACACGATGTTGCAGTGGTCTGATGTCTTCTTCGAAGCAGGGGAAAAAATGGGTAAGACGTTCAGAGTGGCCCACCATACGGCTGGGTGGATTGAAGATGCAGGGTTTGAGGATGTGCAGTCGCGATGGTTCAAACTGCCCGTTGGGAAGTGGCCCAAAGACAAGGTCAGTCCGTGTAACTTTGTAATAACACTTACAGCACTGACCTGATATCACAACCAGTCTATGAAAGAGCTCGGATTGTGGAACTTTCACTACTGCTATGAAGGCTCGGAAGGCTGGGCTCTTTACCTTTTGACCAAGGTGCTTGGGTGGAGTATCGATGAGTGCCGAGTATTTGTGGCCAAGTTCCGCAATGCGCTGAAGGATGGTAAGACGCATGCGTACTACCTGGTGTAAGTGCACAGAAAGAAGGCTTTTCAGACGTCCTGCTGACAACGGTCAGCAATGTTACCTGGGCACGGAAACCCACTAAGCATGCAGCATATCACACGTGAGGACTCATGTGCTTCTTACGAAAGCTGTCTACCGACAAGTATTATAGCTTACAAAGTAAGTAGCCACGTCCACTAACGTCTCTGCTCATACTTGTCCCACAATCTCGACTATCCACTATTCGCCATCTATCTTGAACAGTTCTCCCCCATCTGTGAAGGACATACCCCTTAATCGGACCGAATGAATCCTCAACCTTGGGAGCTGGTCATGTCGGCTGGGCGTGAACTCCACGTTAAGCTGATCAGACAATGGCCCGGAGTCTTCCGTCGAGAGACAATCTTGCTCCCAGTAGAGCAACGAAGCCAGCGATGAGGACTGCACCACACCAGATGGACACTGGCGTGTAGCCATGGGTCAGGATCTGACCACTTATTGGGGGACCAAAGAGCTGTCTGTTTGCTCATCTGTCAGTAAATCATCACTTCCGCAAGCCATAGCCTGGTGGTTCTTGGTGAAGACTCACGCCAATGCTGTGCTGCCAAAGCAGACTCCCAGTGCTGTTGCGGCTTTGTTCTTGGGAGCCAAAGATGTCGCAGCGGCAATCTCAAGGCTCAGGATACCCTGCACTTTCGCGTCAGCCGTGTATATGCAAGGAAGATTACAGCTTCAAGCGGATGGACACATACCCCAGAAGCGAAACCGTATACTGTCGCCCACACGAATATGCCAGCGGTCGAGGTAGTTGATGTCCAGCAGAACGCAACGATACTCGCTGTCACTGCCGAGGAGGCTAGAATATTGAATTTCCCCAAACGGTCGGCAACGAAGCCAGGTAGGACTCGGCCAAATGCAGAGCCTGCGTTGATCGCGGCAAGAGTGTAAAATGACAAACTTTGCGACATCCCTCGAGTGATCGCATAGCTGGAGGTGTAGAAGAACGGTGTGAAGAAGCCAAAGGAGCAAAGTGCCAGCCCGACGCATAGCAATATGAAGGGCGGCTGTCTCAAGAACGATCGTCCCACGACTGGTACATGGTCTGTCGTTTCGGACCTTGAAGTCTCCTGTGCTTTGTGCGTTGACGCCGGCAGCCTGGTAGTAAGTACAGCAACGGCCAGGAAAGGGATCATAGCGAAGGCGACTATTCTCATCGACCACCCAAATCCTAAAGACGTCTTGAGGAACAGCTGGTCCATGACGATAGGCCAGATTACTCCTCCAAGAGATGAACCTGCAACTGAGATGCCGCTGGCAATCGCCAGATTCTTTGTGAAGAATCTTGGTACGGCACCTGATGCTGGGACGGCGATGAAAGACATCCCCATGCCCAGGAGGAGGCCCTGTGCAAGGAAGAATTGCCAGTACTCCTTGCATAAGGAGATCGTGAAGAGAGCCACTAACTGGAATATCGATCCTAGCAGCATCGGCACCTATCTCGGACGTCAAAATCTGAATATGTGTTGGGTGGGCAGCTTCCCTGATAGAAAAACATACCATTGGCCCAATCTTGTCTGCTAGGATGCCAACGGGGGCTGCGAAAAGGAAGATGGCGAAGGTGTTGAAGGATCCTATCCACGAGATTCGAAATGGAGATTCGTTACGCAAGATGTCGGCGTGGTAGTACTGCTCGAGTACCCCGAATGAATTGATGAAGCCGACCTGGATTGTTTAGCTTGCATGCTTGGTTCCAGTACTTGAGAGAAGCGTGGCAATACCGTGGTAAAGTAGGCCAACGCGGAGCCAAAGACGACGATAGTTCCACGAAAGCTGTAAAGTGGAAAGACAGGTCAGCGAAGTCGTGC
Organism: Zasmidium angulare; assembly: GCA_002786045.1. NCBI lineage: Eukaryota > Fungi > Ascomycota > Dothideomycetes > Mycosphaerellales > Mycosphaerellaceae > Zasmidium > Zasmidium angulare. The sequence goes on from NHNX01000012.1 coordinate 1,247,624, forward strand.
GAATGTAGTCACCCTGAGGGTTGATGGTCAACTTACGTCCATTCCGAAGGTACTGCCTCCTGCTCTATCACCTGCGATCGTCTCTCTTTTGAACTCATGTTGCTGTAGACCTTTATCTCGACGACAGCCAAGTAGCACGCTGTCTTTGTGGATCGACACGGTAACGTAGGTACAGGACCGCTGATATATGAGACTGTACTGCGAGCTCAAATACTGTCAATCATAGCGGAATGTCCGCGAAGCCGTTGATATGCTGCTCATTAGCCAGGAATGCGTACGGCCAATTGAGTTTGACTGATTCCAAAGATGCTTCACATCGCCAATGATTTTCCGTTTCGGTCATACCGCTACTCGTTCGGTTGGCTCATCTGGAACATCGCTGTTGTCAAGGCTGAGCCTGCCGGCCAATAGGGGCTTGTGTTCGCAGCCGATCGCGGAGAGTCCGCGAGGAGGTCTCCGAAGCTCCGTTCCTCTTTGCTCGCCGTCTTCCATCTTCCATTCTGTTTCACTCCCTCGCAAATATCCACACATGACCCGTCAGTTCGAACGAAGCCGGACGAGTTGTACTCGTCGTTATCAACATGTCTCCCGAGCGAAACGAGCGACGGCGTCAGAACCCAGTCTCTTGCTACATGTGTCGTGCTCGCAAGCTGAAGTGCGATCTCAAACAGCCTTGCTCGAGCTGTTCATCTCGACGATGGACTTGTGAGTACGCTGGTCGGCAAGATGCGGTCGCCTGTCAGACATGCCGCGCAAAGAAGATCAAATGCGATCGTGCACAGCCTTGCTCGAACTGTTCCGTGCGACAGTGGAAGTGCGACTACTCCACGGATGCTCCACGATCGGAACCCAGTCAATTGCAACCTAAGCAAGATGTCGAAGGCAGCGAGTCTGCAGTTCAAGTTCGGCTGGCGAAGCTGGAGCAGGCTGTATTCGGGAATCAGCGTCAAGAGGCTCTTCATGATCAACAGGAGGTGGGAATTGAAATCTTACAATCATCGTCGTGGCCAAGACTGGACGAAGATCAGGATGTTGCATCACGTCGATGGCTCGAAGGTATCTGCAGTGGTCTTGTAGACTCGTACCAGCAGGAGGCAGGAGACATGATCCTTGACATCCAAACGACGAACCAATTGGCATCCGCCATTCATCACCCGAGAAGTCCTAAGCACATCCTCCTGCCACCTCGAGACTTCACCTTACGCGTATTTGATTTGTATGAAGAGGGGCTAGAGTCAGCCCAGCAGATCATGCACGTTCCCACCGTGCGTGCGAAGGTTCAGCGTCTCTACCAGCAGGGGAGAGGTCCACGAACCAGTTCCGACCATGGACTTGCGGCTCTGATCTTAGCAATGAGCGCTCACATCGGCTTCTGGGATACATACAAACAGAGCGGACTCTTCCAAAGCGTCGAAGTGGGTGTCAAGATATCCACCGTCCTTGCACAACAAGCAATGGACGTCATGAGCATTGCGAGAGACTCAAATGTACCTACCATGGAGGCTGTCCAGGCTGCGACTTTGCTGGTCTTTCTGCGGTATCACATGGAAGGCTTCTCTATGCGACTACGAATGCTGCAGTCGACGGCTGTGACGATGGCTCGAGAACTGAATCTACACATGATCGATGTTCAGCAGCCTGCTGCGGTGGATTTGAAGACACGAGATGTGATCGATCGCGAGACGGGTAGGAAGCTTTGGTGGTATATCGCCTGCACCGACTGGCTGCTTGCGTTCGACAGCGGTCCGACCGAAGGCGTATACTCCGTCGTCCCACAACAGATGCGAGTGAAAAAGCCTCGCAACATCCGCGCAGACGACCTGCTGACCAAGGGGTCGGACTTCGAGCGACCGGGTGACGAGGTCACCAACATGGCGTATTATCTTCTGCGCATCAAACTCGCGGAGGTCTGCCGCGAAGCTGTTGACAGTATGCTCCTGCAGCAGCCAGACGCCGTTCCTTACGAAAAGGTGTACGAGCTCGATGCCAAGTTCGTCAGTCTGACCACGGGGCTTCCACGATTCCTGGATCTCGATGTCGGCGCCGAGACCATCAAGCAGGAGTTCGGCAACACTCCCAACAGTCAAATTGGACTTCAGCGGGCCCTCACGAATCTGATGATCTCAGTGCGCCGGTGCAAGTTCCACCTACCATTCTTAATCCGCTTCAAGTCCAATCCGCGTTATTCGTTCTCGCGGTATGCCTGTCTGGAGTCTGCTCGAAGATTACTGGAGGTCCGTAGGGTGTTCTTGGATGACAGTACCTGGCAGATCTCGTCGGTGTTGCCCCTTTTAGGTCTCTACCGGTTCGTCCTGTACGCCGCAATGGTTCTGGTCATGGATCTGTGCATCAACGATCCCAACAATCGCACCCGTGTGCATGAAGTCCAGGACGCGCTGCAGGTCGTTGCGGAGACGGAGAATGTGGATCGCACTGCGGGTAAGTTCTTGCAGGCGCTTCGTGACGTGCTGTCAAGACATGGTATCGCAATGGCCTTGGATCCTATCGATACAGTCACGACTGCCACGCAGCCTCGTCAAGAGATTGTGCAGAGCGACATGGACACTTTCGGGAATGAATGCCGTCCTCTGACGAGCATGTCAGCTGGGCCCCCGTTTGACTTCTCGGAGTTTGAGCTGCTCTGGCCAGAGAATTTGATGAATGATCTGTTCCTTGACCCGCATTGCTGGGATGGGCTTATCAATATGGATACTCGTACGTTCTAGAAGAGGGCCTCCGCTTGGGCAACACTTCGAGCACAGCCTCGACGTTATTCCTACTTCGGGAATGTGACCCTGCTTGTTTCGAGGCGCAAACCTGCTGCGCAACGCTGCTGGATGTTGTTGCAACTGCAAGGATATGACAGCAGATTAGTAGCCTTAGTCGAGCTCAGAGATAACTTCACAAAGCCGAGGCTTGCTGCCATCGAGAACAGTAGTAGGTCATGACTGTGTGATATCCTCTAGGGGAGTCGTCCCGCCTGTAACAACAGTCAACAGATCGTCAGTCATACATGGCGCTTACACTGGCCTTACCTATCACAAGTGTTCACATACAGGTTCAGGATTGGCACCGAACCGCAAAATGAGCCTGACATTTCGCACCTTGTCATGTTCCGAGCCGACACGATGCCTCAGGCTGAATTCTCCCGCCAAACAACCGTCGGAGCCATTTGAGCACCGCTCGGCACCGACGCCTTCAGCATCGGTGGCTGTCTTCTTCAGACGCGCGAACGTTGACGATGACGGATGGCTGTGATGGCTGCGGTGGAGTCGAAACGTGCAAAACGGCCCCTCACCCGGCGCACCAGATCCGAAATATTTTTAGCCCACACGGCAACTTCTCTGATTGGCCGGCAGCTCTGGAATAAGATTCGCACCCTGGACACCTTGAATCGACGACATCCGTTTCCAGGCTGGTGATGAACCGATCCAGTCTTCGCGAGTCTTCGCTAGTCTCGGTGCAGATGGTGTTGTTCGGGTGAGAAAAGAAAAGCAACGGTACTTGCGCACTTGCGCCTTCGTCAGAAACGTTGTTGTTGGCGAAAAGCCTCGCCGTTGGGGCGTGAGGGACTCGTGCCACTTCTATCCCTGGAATCTCAGGATCGGAAGCATCGAATCCTCCCCCACCAGCAGTGCACAGCAATAGTCGCGGCTGGAGAAGATGAGCACCGTCTGCGCAGTCGGGGGCTCGGCGTGTGTCGTGCCATGAGCTTGAGCCTGTGCGACACCAACGCGCGGAGCCGCGTGCCTTCCGAAGGACATCCTAGTCGCCCGAGCTGATACTGGACATATACTCCCATTGACCCTGCTCTAGTTCCTCTGTTTGCTTGCAAGAGCTCTTCTTCTCTCTTCCACCACACCCAACCCACAGACACCATGGCACCACCCTCCCCCGACGGCCTGGACATCATAATCCTCGGCGGCGGCATCTCAGGCCTAACCACCGCCCTCGCCCTCACAAAATTCGCCCCTACCAACCAAGTCCCTCGCATCCGCATCTACGAGATCCGCCCTGAACCTGCCGTCATCGGCGGCGCCGTAAACCTCACCCCCAATGCCCTCCGCATGCTCGACCACCTCGGCGCCCTCGAAATCTACCGCGCAAGAGACTACGGCAAGGACATCGACTACCTGGAAATCTTCGACATCTACTCCGGCCGCATCGCCATCTCCGACTTCCGCGGTCCGAACGGAAAGGGAATCGGAAGTCCACCTTATAAAGCTCTACGAATCACGCGGGGAGATTCGCTGAAGGGTGTACTGGCGGCTGTGGAGAAGCATGAGAACATCTCCATGACGTGCGGGAAGCGGACTGTGAAGATCGAGGAGAATGAGAAGAATGTCACGATCCACTTCGAAGACGGCGGTTCCGCAACGGGAGACCTCCTCATGGGCTGCGATGGCATCCACTCCGTCACCCGCCTCAAACACGTGGAGCCCGAGCGTAAGGCCTCTTACACGGGTATTTCCAATGCCTTTGGGTTCGCGCCTGTCGGCAAAGACTTCAAGACGCATTTCGAGTGCACGGCCATCAACTTCGCTCAGAAGGGCATGCTGCTCACATCCTACCACTCCTCTGCGGCAGACTCCGTCTACGTCGGAGCGCTGATGACGGTGGAGGACGTAGGAAGTCGAGATGGCTGGAAAGCCGTGGGTGCGGATGCGGAGAAGACTCGAGGGATGTTGAGGGAGAGGTTTGGGGATGCGAAGATCCCTTGTATTGGGGAGTTGATCGAGAAGGCGCAGGATTTCTTTTTGTGGCCGGTGTACACCCTTTCCAAGCATGGGAAGTGGTCGACAGATCGCGTGATGCTCCTAGGCGATGCGGCTGTAAGTTTTGACCCACCACCTTCTCCCTCTCACCACTAATCAGTCTCCTCTTTCTAGCACGCCATGCCACCCCAAGGCGAATCCACCGGCATCGTCTTCGAAGACACCGTCCTCTTCTCCCGCTGCCTCGCACAGTGGATGTCCTACCACGCCGAGGATTCATCCCGACCCATGAAAGAAGCCTTCCAAGCGTACGAAAACCTTCGACGGAAGCGGATTGAGGAAGCGTTCGAGGAGAGTGGTGCAGTGGTAAAGACCGTGAGCGATGCGGGCTGGTTGGGCCATTTCATCAAGACTTGTATCGTGCCTTGGTATCTTTGGTTTTCGAGGGCTGGAAGGGAGAAGCACTTTTTGGAGGATGTTACGACGGTTGATATCAACTATTAGACGAGTGCATGCAATGGAGTGCGGGTAGAGGGAGTTATGGGAGTCTACGCGGTTCATGGAATGGTATTGGGATTGAGCGTTCAGGAAGCATGCCACAAGCCCAGACCCAGTCTGGATAATTAGCGAAGCATCTTATCTACGCTTCTCGCTCACCTCTTTCCTCAAGCCACGTCTCCGCATAGACGCATGGAGGGTTTCCATATCGGATGGAGTCCAAGAGCTTCTGGCTCTGATAACAGGAACACAATGAGATCTAACAACCGTCGTACGCAGCACCGCAGCTCACTGTGACTGTAGAGCTGCCAGGACTACCACAGGTTTCAGATAAAGCGGTGCAATCGTTCAGATCCAGAGCACAGGTAGAAGGATGACCAGCAGCCAAATCCTGTCTCCCGTCTCAAGACCGTTAGTCCTGTCCGCACAAGTCAAATGGCAAGGATGGAAGTCTAGCCAACAGAACAAGGCAGAGGCTGTTGAGCAAGACAAGATCGATGGCAATGTTGAGGCAAAGCAATGGAGTGAGAAGTGAGAAGTGTTAAGCAAGTCATCTGTTCAGACTCAAGTCTTCTGTCGTTGATCTAAGTCAAACATTTTTTACTCGCGATGCAACATTTTCCCTCGAAATCGCTATGCACATCCAAACAGCCGCCCAAACCAGGTAAGATACAAAAAATACGAGATCCCCCAGCCTTCTCCAGACATCCATTACGAAACCGCGTAGACTCCCCTGCCATTTCTGCCCCTGTCCCTTGGCGTCTATGCAGTGCAGTTCGTGGGCTTAAAGATGCCCAAATCCACCAACCAAGCACCCGAGTTGAACTCCGAATACACGGTCTGGATCATCCACTTGCCATTCTGCTGCACGGTCTCAATCACAATGATACCGGTGACCTGAGCAGGGGTCATGGCGGACTTCCAGCGGATGGTGACGGTGTCGCAGTTGTGCCAGAGGTTGAGAATCTCGAAGGGGATGGGCGGCTGGGAGCCTTGGCCGGCTTTGAAGGAGGTTAGGGAGTCGAAGGTTGCGGAGCCCAACTATATCATGTGTTAGTATGGAGGTTGTGTGTGAGAGGTGGGTTTGGTAAGACGTACAGCAACAGGGCTGTTAGGGCAGCCGTTATCGATGAGCTCGATGACGGAGTCGGAGTAATCGTGGAAGTCGGTGGTGAAGTCCGCGTCGGCTTGGGCGTCGCTGTAGGCGGCGATGCTCTCTTTGAAGTTGTCGGCGACGGTCTGGGCGTCCGAGTCGCTCATGCAGGTCGACTGTCGTCCGGGCCACCAGTTGGGGCGCTTGCCGGTGCCCCAACCTCCATAGCCGTTGCCATTCCAGTCGCTGTTGGGGGCGGCGAGGGCGGTGGTGGTGAGGAGGGCGAAGATGGTGGTGATGGAGGATGACCGCATGGTTGTTGTTGTTGGTGGTGGGTGGGTGGCGAAGTACAAGCGGAGAGACTATAGAACGAGTGTAGAGTGGATTGTAGCGAATGGCTGTGTCTCTCGAGAGAGGTGATGCTTGGGTGTGGTGAGAGGGAGGTAGTGAGATGGTTGCGCAAGGGACTGCATGAGAGTCTTTATACCGTCATGAACCCAGCAGACAACGTGCTTGTCTAGCTCGTGTAGTGGAACAGACGGCGGACGGTTCAATCGTCAAGCCATCACCCGAGCCGGCGAAGATGCGCTTTGGCTTGGCCAGGCGTGGCATCGCCCGTCAGACCATGGAAAGTGAAGAATCCCTCGACATGGATGTTGTTAGTCAAGGTGGTAGCGAGCTTCGCACACGACTCAGGAGCTATAATTGGGGTGCATCCGACATGATGGCTGTCCCAAAGCGGACTCCCCACGCAGGTGGGCGATCCAATGAGTTGAGCCCAGGCGGACAAGGCGGACAAGGATGGAGGGGGGTCTTGCCTGAGCTGAGCTTTGCTTTTGCCGCGTGCTTGTCCGGGATGAAGCTACAGCCGGGCAGCTTGATCGCACTTGGGACTTGCATGGCGCTGGACGTCACGCCGCTACTCAGTCCACCATCGGTCTAGCTTGGTGTTGTCTGTTTTCTTTCTCGTCTTGTGCTTGGGCTCCACACGCTCGTGCTCTGACGAAATCATCTGGCGCGGATATGAGAACGCTGGCGAGGTGGAGACCGTGCCAACACCGGAACCAGCAATTGCCTCATCCACATCCACCTCTGCCTCTTCCCCCCTCATGGCTGTCTCGGGCGGCGAAGACTCGATGCATGGAATGCTGACCCGAGCCTCTCCAGCGCCAGCACATGCATGAATTTCTCCCTCTGCCTCCAGCAAGTTTTGCGCTTCAGCCCTGCGTCATGAGTGGCGGGTCGCTGGTGAAGAGAGGTGCAGTACGAGCAGATCCAATATCCGTAGCCCCTGCCTGATCCGGCTAGTGCAATAAAATGTCCGAATTAGCCAAAGTCTATTATTTTAGCAGGTTCGCTTGCGCATCCTTCCAAGCTGTCTTCACACGCCCCAAACACTCGTCTTGTGCGCGGACCATCCATTACTGCGGCGAACGACCACTTCCGATCATATCGGCTCGGCATGTCATCCGGCGTGAGGAGTCGTCGCCGTTGGTGGATGGAACGAGGAGATCCATCTCGCCAGCATCAACGTACAGCCAGCCACGTTGTGAGAAAGGTGTCCTTGATTACTATGCAAACGATACTAGATCCTCCTCAATAATTGACAATCCCTCACACACATCCTCCACACTCAAATCACCAAGCTGCATATCCACACCCGACCCCGGCTCCCCAGTTCCTTGGTACTTGCTCCTGCAGATGCACGTGCGGCGAGTCAGCAGCTCGCGTTGCCTTGATGCTGGATCCGGTCTCGCAGAAAGCAGCACGAGAACACCGCATCCAGTCTTTTCAGCTCAGCCCGTTCACTTCTAGGGCTCTTTCGGATCAACCGGTCTGGCTTCGTGCTGGGAGGAGGATCTCGGCATCGGACAACGGCCAGCCTTCGAAAACGGCGTGCCAGTATGATCCTAACGGTATGACGGTGGCCGTTGAAACGTCTGGGACGTCACGGGAGACAGTGATGTCAGATCTGAACCACTTCGATCCAGAATTCACTTGGTATACTTGTCGATGTTCAACCCTCTGAGCGAGATCAGTGCTAGACGTCTTGCCTCTCTCGTGGGATTTGCGCAACGTCGAACAGAATCACCGGGCCCCTAGAGTCCATGCGCAGTCGGCATCGACGCATCTGACATCCACCTCCTTGGAGTCCTTGCAATCTCACTCGCATCGACAACGACCAAACAAGTCATCGCTGCGCTGTGTGCTCAATTGGACTATGCTTCTTGCGTCAATGCCTCGTTATCGTAATGACAAGGTATACACCAGAATCGACCCATTGATTCATTCTCACGAAATATGGCCCGCAATTGCACTGTGTTCCTCCACGTATGCTCAAGTCATTCATATCTCCCAACAGCATTGATGCAGTGTGAGTCAAGACAAAAGCATAAACTTCAATACAGTCTCCGCCCGTCATCGCAGCCAACCTTCCCAAGTGATGCACTTCATCCCTACAACGTATCCGCCATGGCCATCTCCCCGATCATGCGTGCCTGCATTAGACGCATTCGACTCTCCAAGCCTGCCTAGCCGAGATTGAGCATCCGAAGAGCGATTAGGGCCGGCAGAGACTCGACAGTGAGCTCGATGCCCCAGCATGGCAATCCACTTCTTTCTGCAGGTCAGTCGATGGCTTTAGGGAGTCCTTGCAGACGAGCTGCAGCAGGGGCCGTTAGCTGCAGTAGTGGCCGTGACACGTTGTGTCCTCAATCAAATCATCAGCTGGCCCCATCATCCGCTCCACGTGCCACAGACGCCGAGACTGTCCAAGTCATGTCAAATGTCGGGCCTGACATGCCGCGCCCGGCGTGGATTCGACTGCATGGACTCGTTCACCAGCCTGGTCCAGACCTTCCAGCTCCAGGCTCAAGGGGAAGGGCTTATGGGCATTGTGCTCGAGCAGCTGCTCCCGACCCTTCAGCCTCAGCGCCAAATCCTCAGCATGGGCGTGGACTCTCCATCATTCTCATCACCCTCACACCCCGCCAGAACCATCAGCCCCCAACTTCGTCTTCCCGTAAGCCCCACCCATCTTCCTCCTCTCCTCCAAAGCCCTCTTATAAGGCGGCGCCGTGGGCGGCTGCACCGGATCCAGACTGACATGTCCCTCGGGGAGTTTATGGCTCGCATCGGCGTCGAAAGCGCTGAGGTCTCCGCAAGCGAGGAAGGGGGCGATCCAGCGGTCAGAGTCCGTCGTAGGAAGGGTGAGTTCGACGATACCGTCATCTCGTAGAACACGTGTTGGTGCGCTGTCCTCTGCTGGTGTTGGAGAGGGAGAGGGTTGGATCTGCTGTAGGGGGTTCTCCAAGCTGGCGACGAAGCCTGGTGGAGGATTGAAACCTCTGCAAACAACAAAAGCCTCCAAACTGCTCTTCCTCGAACTCCTCGGCTTCGCAACCACCACGCTACCGAACACGACTTTCAACTGCGCATATAGCACATCCACATCCCTGGCGCGGAAAATCTTCGCCACGAAGAAGCCGCCGGGTTTGAGGACGCAGAGGGCGAGGTTGAGGGCCGACCAGAGGAGTTGACTTTGGATGTAGATGTCGAGGTCGTGGAGACCGGTCACGTCGGGGGCGCCGTCGGAGATTACCAGATCGACGGGGGTGGAGGGGGTGGTCGTTGAGGTGGATGGTGAGGGGTCCAGGGCGTGGAGGAGCAGGGGAATGGTAGAGGGGTGGGTTATATCGGCTTTCAGGCAGGTGATGCCTTCGAGCGGGCTCATAGGTTGTAAATCAATCGCCACAATCTTGACATCCTTCCTCGGCTCTCGTCGTGGTGGCTCCAGTCCACATTCCGGGTTTGTCTTGAGTAATTCAGCATATCTCTTATCCTCCCACGTCGCTCGTCCTATTCTCTCGCCTTTGATTAGAATCCTTGAGAGCACTTGTGACCAGCTTCCCGGGGCCGCGCAGAGGTCCACGACGCGGGTGACATTCTCGAAGAGGTTGAATTCTTCGTCTAGTTGGAGGAGTTTGAAGGCGGAACGAGCGCGCCAGCCTTGTTCTTTGGCGAGTCGGTAGTAGGCGTCTCTTTTGTCTTTGGAGGATTTTCCCATTGTTGCACTCCCAGGGGATTGTGGTGCGATGTGTTGGTTTGAGGGTTGGTGCAGATATGTTAGGAGTCGAGGTTGGAAAGTGGGGCTGAGATTTTTATCGGCTTTGTGGTGGTTTTCATGTGAAAACGTCTAGAAGGCGACGGCAAGACTCATAGAGGAGACATAGAACAGCATTCTATTGTATGGATCTGGAAGTCTTCTCGAATCTCTCAGTTCTTATTCCTCTCATCTATGTACACTTCATCTTCCTCAAGTGCTTTCTGGCGGTTACTTCACCCTCCTCACCCTGCGGGGGCATGGACTCTAGTATTGATCTTCTCGCTCAGCAAGAGCGCGTGGGTGCCGCCCTGCATGAACTCACTTCTCCTTCTTCCTCTTCTCTTAACCCCAAGCCCTCAGAAACCCCATCTAAGCATACATATCATCAAACTCCCCGTCCTCATCCTCCACAACTTGCTCCACCACAACCTTCTTCTTCACCAGACTCTGCCGATCCAGCGGACAAGTCGGATTGAGCTTCAGCCAAGGCTGGATGCACTCTAGATCGAACAGGTGGTCCTTGTGGCAGGGTAGTCGCACGACGAGGGGGTGGGGGTCTGAGGAACACAGTGAGGTCAGCACATGCATGGAATCCACTCGTTCATCTTCAAGAAGTCCATGCAGTCTATGCCCGCTGGCAGGGTGTGCAAGGGAGAACAGACGTACCTTCAAGGAAAGGATTCGCACAAATTGGACAACTCATCTCCTTCCTCAAAGCCTTTCTAGGTATCCTCTCCAACCCCTCCAGAAACTCATCCGAGACACCGTCTACCTGATTCGGAGGGTGTTCGGCGCTGTCCATTAGACTGTCCACGAGTCTTTGTAGAAGCTCTTCGTTACCCCCACTTTCACCACCACCAACATTACCACCGCCACCGCGCATCATCTCAAACGCATTCGCCAGTGTTCTCTATCATATCTTTGCGTCAGTCGGCCGTAGATGTATGCTGTGGAGGAAGGGTGCAACACACGAACGCAGCGGAGATGTCCTGCGGCAGAGGCAGGGAGTGGGCATTTTGCGGTTGGCGGGTCCCGGAGGTATCGACGAGGTCGAGGGTGCTGAAGAAGGTTCCTAGGTCGGGGCGGCGGCGTGCTTCCTGTTGCTGCTGGTCTTTGGGGATGTTGTGTTCGACTGTAATGCACCTTGATGGTTAGCTTAACTCCATGCGCGTTGAGTCTTATTCCACGCGTCCACGCACCTTCGTAGCCGGACATGGTTGTGGGTTTGTTGTAGGGGAACTTGTTGGGGACTACATTTTGTTTCTGGTGGAAGAGAGTATGAACTGGTTGCAGGCAGCTTCAAGCCGCGCACACGACGGACTGCGGAATCAGCTCCGTTCAGAGATGCGGACGCTTTCACATGCAATTCGAATCTCTATTCATCTAGCACGATGGCCTCGGTTCATTATGAAACACCTCAAACCTCCCTTCACCATCATCATCAATCCACGCATGGAACATCCCACCACAATTGAAATCAAAAACAATCTTCCCTCGCCCCTCGACCAACTCAATTCCGATAATCCCACCTTCACCCTCTCCAGTCTTGTTCCAGCGCTCTCCTGCTGACTGTTGAAGCTGGCCGTGAGGTCCAGCGACTGCTTGAACTGCTCGTTGAAGAGAAAGTTGCGAACCATATCGTGCAATGGCAGTGGCTGTGCGGACGGCGTTGGTTCGAAGGAAGCTGTCGCCGTTGCCCGTTCCGGACATGGCTACTGCTCTGATGCTCGATGGTGCACCGACATAGACTGGAGGTGCGGGAGGGATGGGGGTGTAGCCAGATAGACCCGGAAGACAGCTTGTAACGGCCGAGGCGAAGCTTGCGAGGTGCCCAGATAGCGAGTATGTGTGGGTGTCGTTGATTCCTTCGTGGAACTCTTCAGCCCAGAAGCCTGCTCCCAACGTAGGAGTATCACCAACTCTACCAGGCAACTTATTCGTCAGACCGCCCGTCGACGTGGCCACGCAGAGAACCCCAGAGCTGTCGAGGACAACAGCTCCAACGGTACCCTGAGGCAAATACTCCTTCCCATCCCAATGAATATCTCCGACACTGAGCTCCTCTTTATCATCCCAATTGTCCTCCTCACCGTCGACTACTCCTTCCACACCAGCATCAGCCTCCTTCCTCTTCCTCTTATAAGTCTCATCCGAATACTCCAACCCAAGGCCCCTCCGATGCTCCTCCCACCTCTTCCTCGTCCAAAAGTAGCTCGGCTTCACCACATCCAAGCCCCACTCCTCCCCTAATCTCTCAATCGTCGCTCCCTCCAGTTGACAATGTCCCTGCGCCCCACCCCCATCCTCCTCCTCCCCTCGCACCAGCATCTCCCTCGCCAGCTTAATCGGACTCTTCGTACGTGTCAGCTTCATTACGCCTACACCACGTTTGCGATACCCGCGAGACACCATAACGGAAGCTTCGAGTTCGTGGGTTCCCGCCGTGGTGTAGACTGCGCCATGGCCGGCATTGAAAAGGGGGTCGAGCTCGAGGAGGGAGACGGCGTAGGTTGCGATGTCTATGGCGGTTGCGTGGGGTGAGGAGAGCTTGGAATGGGCGTGATGGAGGATGCTGAGAAGGCTGGAGCGGTAGGCGGCGTAGGAAGAGGCGGACAGGTTTGAGCGGGTTATGTTGCCGGCGCCTCCATGAATTATGATGCGGGATGTGACTTTTGCGGGCTTGGATGAGTACTCCATGGTGGTTCAGGGTGATGAGTGAAGAGAGAGATATGGGGTGAAGGAGATGAGTGACTTAGGGGTTAGGTGTTTCTATGAGCTTGGATGGCGCGGTTTATACGATGACCCGGAGCTGATAGTGGACATTTGATGGTGTTAGTGACTAGGAATTGGAAGGTCATGCCATGGAAGAGGAATAGTAGGAGATAGGCGAATGATAGCAGGGATTGTACAAAGTGCTGGTCTGTGCTGAATTGTTTGGACCTCGTCTCGAGCTGACGTCTGTCCTTTTTCCTTCTTTCTTTCTTCACCACCACAAGATCTGCACATCCCTATCCATTGGAAGAAACACATGATTTGATCGACTACATTTGCTGGAATTGCCGAGATCAACAATAATCTACTTATGGCTAAGCGACGTAATACGATGTATACAACACCAGCAGTACAAGCCAATTACGTTGCCATTGACCGCACATGTCACAAGCGTTTCCCCGAATGAGACAGCTAGAGCTGTTGTGAAGCAGGCACAATATCAAATCCACGTAGGCGTGCGGGGTCCTTTCATCAATCCAACATCAGCCGTGGCTATACGCCTTGAGCAGTCATCTCTCCGCACTCTATGTCATCTCGCTTGAAGTAAGACCATCTTGGTAAGTTGATCCGTGACTGTTCAAGACAACCTCGTCGTTTCCCTTTTCCTCTTCCTTTTTGACAATATACACAAGCTTCACAAAATGGCAGACATCCAGACCAACCTCTTCATCAATGGGCAGGTGAGTATATCCTCACAACACGCAGAACACAACCACGGACTAACACCCTCCAGTACGTCCCTTCCTCCACCAACGAAACACTCTCAATCTACAGCCCCAACGACGACTCCCTCGTAACCGACAAAGTCCAAATCGCCAGCGAAAAGGACGTCGACGCCGCCGTCGCCGCAGCCCGCAAAGCCTTCCCAGCATGGCGTGACACAGCCGGCCACAAGCGTGCCGCCATCATGCTCAAGTTCGCCGACCTACTCGAAGCCAACGCCGAGAAGCTCGCCAAGCTCGAGTCCGCCGCCATGGGCCAGCCCGTGAGCGTGGCGAAGCGAATGATCCTGGGCCCGGCGGCGCTGTGGAGGTATTATGCGGGTTACTCGGGCAAAGTGGCGGGGGAGAGTTTCCCGCCGGATGAGGATGGGACGTATAAGATTGTGCAGTATGAGCCTATTGGGGTTTGTGCGGGGATTTGTGCGTGGAATGTAAGTCTTGTCAAGTCTCTTCTTGACTTTCTTCGTTCTGGTGGGACGTTGCTTATGGTACTGTATGTAGGGAACGCACGTCCTAGCAGCATGGAAAATGGCCCCCGCGATGGCCACCGGCAACACCTTCATCCTCAAATCCTCCGAGAAATCGCCCCTCGCAGCTTGCGCTTACGGCGACCTGATCAATGCCGCCGGCTTCCCTCCAGGCGTTATCAACGTCCTCACAGGCGCTGGGCCCGTCGGTTCCATGCTCGCCCATCACATGGACATCGGCAAGATCGCCTTCACAGGCTCTGCTGCAGCCGGTCGGGCAGTCATGGCCGCCGCGGCGAAATCCAACCTCAAGCACGTCTCGCTCGAACTCGGCGGGAAATCCCCAGCTTTGATCTTCGATGACGCGGATCTTGAGAATGCTGTTGAGCATTCTTCTACGAGTTTCTTGAGGAACTCGGGACAGATATGCTTCGCGGCTTCTCGTGTGTTGGTTCAGGAGAGCATTGCGCCGAAGTTTATTGAGGCGATTAAGGAGGCCTTCACGAGCGCTGAGAAGAAAATGGGCGACCCCTCCCTCGAAGACACCGCCTTCGGGCCCCTCGCCGATAAGAAACAATTCGAACGCGTCATGTCCTTCCTGACCGGCGCCCGCGAAGAAGGCGTGCAAGTCCTCGTCGGCGGCGAACGCAAGGGCTCCAAAGGAACCTTCGTCCAACCAACCGTCTTCCTCAACCCCTCCTCCACCTCCAAAGTCTACACCGACGAGATCTTCGGCCCCGCAATCAGCGTCAAGACGTTCAAAACTGAGGACGAGGCGATCGAGATGGCGAATGCGACCACTTATGGATTGGGGAGCACAGTCTATACGAATGATATAGCCAGGGCGCTGAGGGTTGCGGGAAGGCTTGAGGCGGGGACTGTGGGGATCAATAGTGCTTTCAACACGAGTCCGCAGACGCCTTTTGGAGGTGTCAAGCAGAGTGGTTATGGGAGGGAGAGTGGGCCTGAGGTGAGTTGGGTAGATGTTCAGTGTGGATGAACGGACGTGCATGCTAACGGGTCACAGGGTCTCAAGGAGTATGTGCAGCCGAAGACGATACATATCAACATGAATGTAGGGAAGAAGTAAGGTTGTAGATGGACAGCAGTAAGCCAACATCGTCGCTGGTCCTCTCACTCATCACTCAGTTTGCCGGTATGAGTTCGTGCACGAGGCAATCAATGTAGGGACTCACCATGACGAGAAGAATCTCAACGAACACCTCAGACATGTATCGTCTTTGCCCAGCCCCTTTCAAAGAACGAACAGAGACATCAAACGCCTTGCCAGTTTGCTAACACCTCATCAAAACTGCTCAACTTCCACCACCCTGCCCATCTTCCTCCAATCAACGCAATGGATTCGACAAATTCCTCCGCTCCGCAAGGACCGCAAGAGGACGTTGCCTTCTTGTCCTTAAATCCAGGCAGGGCCGCCACCTTCACGTTCGACCCCGCCAACGGCTTCCAAACGAAACAAGGCTACAGCCTCGTCGGTACCGTCGATTGTCTCACCTGCGTCGGCGTCTACATCCCCATCTCCCCTCAGCGCTGTTTCGTCGCACACATCAATGCTTACGTTGACGACACGGTGCTCGACAAGAGAATTGGAAAAAACATCACTGAGACCGAAGGCGAGCTGATTCGGAAGGAGGTGCTTGAGAAGCTGAGGCGTCATGCACGAAAGGAAGGCTGGCGCCAGGAGGACGTGGTGGAAGCATTCGCGAATGAAGAGAAGGAGCCAGTTCTTGTCTGTTCGTATTGGGACGATGAGCCTGGTCGGCCGGGTCCATATGTTGTCAAAGCGATCAATGACTTCTTTGGTTGCGATCTTCCGGAAGCTATCCAGATGCAGAGGTATTTGGAGGAAGGTAGGGAAGGGTTCGTGAAAGATCTCGCCTCCGGGGCGGTGCATTATGTGCCGGTTGGCGAGACTGTGGAGAGTTTGGGGTTTCGGAAGGTTGTGGTTGGGGCTGGGTATCAGGATGAGATGTGTGAGTTCGATGTCATGGTGGTGAGACGAGGAGCTGGAGAGTAAGGAGTGAGGTGAGTTTGCGGTTGGATTTGAGGTCGTGGCTGCACGTGGATGATCAGGGGTTCGCTTCGCTCGAAAAGTCCCCATTGCAGCCTTGTAGATTCACATACGAGCATCTTGTAGCATCGCAAAGCACTTCTCGGCTACGCGTAGCAAGCTCGTATAAGTCTCGCTTTAATTGACCAGTATGATGCGAGCATCCTTCTTAACTTTCTTTAGTAGTTGTTTGTAATAGGTACAAGAGTGGAATCTCATTCAGACACATCTCTACACATTCCTCGCTGTTAATCATCGTACACAGTCAGTCTCGCTTTTGTCTCCATGCAGTGCGCCGCCGAGAAGTAATGCTGTACAAGTTGCCCAGAAGGATCGGTCCTCCATGGGCTGGAAGGTTCAAAGCTGAAACGCTCAGGTCGAAAACGCCGCTCAGATGCACAGAAGCTGGTGAATCGAGACGGTGCTCGGAAGGAGGAAGGCCGATAGTGGACGTTTGTTGGGGTGGGCTTGACTTGCGGCCAGAGAGGCGTGTGTCGTGGATGTCTTCCCGTCGTCATCCTGCCACCAGCAGCCCCCGAGCTGAAAGGATAGAAAGATGAAGCGACACCACTCAGACGTAGTCTCGGGCACTCTTCTGCAGCTCGATCAATCTCCACCCTCTCGTCTCGGGGTTGCTGACTTCCTCAGGAATCCTCGTCACACCGATGGCGTAGGTGACCTGTTGCACCTTGTCCTCCATTCCAGCAGCAAGCTGGCCAGACTTGGCATTTTTATACACGTGCACTTCTTGTGTACGGCACATCAGCACAAAGACTGGGATCTCACCGGGATCCAGCATCCTCGCGCTCAGGATATCTACGCCGCGAATGTCGAGGATTTTGCCGTCAGATTTGAGTCCTGCTGTTGTGTACTGTTGCATCAGCGCGTGGTAGACCTGAAACTGTGCTGCCGAGAGCCAGAGCTTAAGGACTTCAATGTCGCCCTTGACGTATGCCTCGAGCACTTCAGGGAGGATGTAGGTCCGCATTTCAGTGAGGAAGGGCTCGAGTTGAAATGACGGATCCATCTCGCGGAACTTCTTGATGACCATGGCGGTCTCATTTTCAGCGAAGAATCCAGCAATGCGATCACTGACACTCCTCGCCGTGCTGATGAGCGGGTTCTCCGACTCGCGGTACGTGTTGCCCATGGTGAAAATTCGCTGCATCACAGGGCTGTTCTCGCGGAAGTTCTTCCAGCTTTCCTTCCATGCGGCATCCTTATGGACTGTCACATTTGTGCCTGCGTTGGGGTCCTCTTCGAAGTTTTCAGGCAGCTTGATGCCCATCTTCGCTTCACGCTCTGCGCGCCTTTTTCGTCGCTCCTCCTTTTCAGTCCAGCCTCCGTACCTTTGCGAAGCACCGTCATCGATCGTCTCTTTCACACTTTTATAAGCTTCTGTTTGCCGCACCGGGCGCGTCGCCTTTTCCACTCCAGTTCCAACGGCCGCAGCTCCCTTCCTCAAGACCTTTGCCACGGGTGTATCCCACGTCCATGCAGCGCTCTTGCCAATCGCACCTGCTGTACCCATCAACACCTTTCCAGTGGTCGTGCTCGCCGTCTCTGCAACTTTTGAGATTCCACTCCTTGCAGCCTGCACGTTTGGGTTCTGCGTGAAGTCATTAATGCTGCCGCTCAGCTGCTTGGTGCTCTCGTTCCACTCCTTGCTGGCCTTGAATTCTGACTGCAGTGTCTCGGTGAAGACTTGCCAAGGTGTCTTGCTGCCATGTGGAGGCGGAGCGGCTTCCTCTTTCTTTTCTTTCTTCTGCTCGCCAGCCTCCTCCTCTTCACCAGCCTTTTTCTCTTGCTCCTCCTGCTGCTTCTGCTCTTCCTGTGCCTTTGACCATGTGGATTCAGCCTCGGCCTTGAATTGTGCAAAAGCGTCGTCCGCGGCAGATCTTGTTGGCTCCGACTTTACAGGCTCTGGTTCAGGTTCGGACTTTGCTTTTGATGCAGCGGGCTCCGCTTGTCCAGATGCTGCCTTCTCCTTTGCACGTTGCTCTCTCAGCTCTTTAAAGCTGACGTGCCTGACGGAAGCTGGAGTTGATGCGGAGATGGAAGGCGGAAGAAAGTGTGATCGCAGCGCAAAGGAAGGTGATATGCTGATCGATGCATCTCGCCGTGGTCGTAACGATGCTTCGCTGTATTGTCTGAGGTTGTCGGCTATCCGTCGATATGCAGCGGTCCGGCCATATGAGAAGGAGGAAGTGGCAGTGGGCAGATTTCGCGCGCCTCCTGCCCGCGCTGTGAGGCTGCGGAGTGCGGGTGTGCTCATGCTATGGCGAGGAAATAAGACACAGCCGAGTCTTAAGATGCAGAACAGGCAGGAACGGGTTAACGTGGGAAGGTGGCGAGTGAATGTTGAGAACGTCGAGTTGTTCATGTGATGGTCCTTCTTCGCCGCAAAGACAAGCGGCGGGTATGTCCGCTCACTAGCGGCTTTCCCGATTTCCTCCGCAATAGCAGACGACCTCCTTGACGACAACACCCTTCACCATTGGGACGATATCACCAAAATGGCCACCTCCAAGACATCTCGCAGCTTCACTTCCTTCATCTGTCACGCTTGTCGCCAACGTCTTCTCCCGTCACAACGCGCCTTCTCGACTTCTCCCATCTCCAGAGCCGCCAACGATGCACCCGCACCCTCCAGCAGCACAGGAGGGTTGGGCGCCGCAGCTTCACAAATGACCCGCCCCGATACCCGTCCTCGCGAGAGCGCTACAGCGTCTGCATCATCATTTACCGACATCCTCAACGCGAGCCCAGACACATTTCTCGGCCCACAGTACATGGACAACCTCGCCGATTTCCACCGCGCAGACCAACCCCATCGCCTTCACGTCTACGCCACCAAACACAATACCCACATAACCTTCGTCCAGCCCGCCAAATCCGCCTCACAGACCGTATCCTCCAGCATCAGCGGCACAAGTTCCTCATCCGCAGACCAAAAGAAGCAAATCGACGTCTTGCTCTCGCTCTCGGCTGGCAATATCGGCTTCAGAAAGGCCGGCAGAGGAAGCTATGATGCGGCGTACCAGCTGGCGGCTTTCGTGCTCAAACAGATCCAGGACAAGGGCATGACGAGGGACATTCAGAAATTGGAGGTGGTTCTAAGGGGATTTGGGGCTGGGAGGGAGGCTGTGAGTAAGGTCCTGCTGGGGACGGAAGGGAGGCACTTGAGAGGAAGGATTACGAGTGTGGTTGATGCGACGAGGTTGAAGCAGGGTGGACCGAGGAGTAAGAAGCCGAGGAGACTGGGCTAGATGGGATGAGCTGGATGTAAGTTTGGGGAGATCAAGTGTAGCAAAAGCGAGCGCTCGCTGTATGAGGTTTGTTTCTGAAGAAGCCAACAAAGGCTACGCCGTGGAGGCACTGCTCTGACCCTGATATTTCGCCCGTTGCTTCTGCAGTGCCGCATATCTCTTTCTTGACAAAAGAGCATCCGCCTTTCCCGCGACCCAGAATACATAGTCCTCCATCTTGACCGCCACGCCTTGCGGTGGACCAGCCTTGTGGATCTTGGCGAACAACGCCGGATCATGGGCAACCTCAGCTGCAGTCGCACGGCCAGGATCAGTGATTCCAAGCTTCGCCTCGACTGCCACGCGGTAATTCTCGATCAGGCCGTGCTGCATCGCCTGGTCATCAATATCGCCAGAGTGAAGAAACGGTGTATACATGAAGAACTGCCGTGCTATCGCATGCTCGAAGGTCCAGCCTGCCTTGAGCCAGCGGTCCAGACGCCATGGCCGCAGGTTAGCAGGAAGAGACAGGCATTGTTTACACAGTCGAAGAGCCAGGGGCTGGAACGCTCCCTTGGCTTGCGACCTCTCCGGTTCTTCGAAGAGATGTGAAGACGCTTGGTCGAAGAGTAAGATGAGGCCGGAGCAGAGGAGGGGAAACCCTAGAGACTCAGGCGGTGGCAAGAACTGTAGAAGATCGCTTGGGAAATTTCCTACTCCTATGGCGAGCATGGGTCGGATGGCGGATTCGAGACAGACGTTTTTCCAGACGTCGTCGTGGTCATATTCTCCGGTGTGGAGATGGTAGCCGACGTCGCTGAAGTTGAGGATTGAGCTTTTAGGCCATGGATACTGGAGTTCGTGGACTCTGATTAGGAGGGATGGGGTGAGTATCTGCTGGAGAGCTGCTGTCGTCGACATTGCGAACATATGAGCAAGGTCTTAACGAGCCTAGGAGCGCGAACCAAGTCAACTCATGACTCTGACAGCAGCATCATGCGTCCCTACATGTCCTGCAGCTGAACGGCTAAATGGTCCCCGAGGTTACATCGATTATTGGTCACTCTTTGCGAGCCCTCTTCCTTCAAATATGAAGACCTCAATGTCCTTCACTGGTGCTTGTTTGAATTTGAAGACATGAGTTGTTCGCCGACTCTCAGACCTTCGCGTGGTGACCAAATGTCTCTACTTGCGACATGTCGTTGCCGGAGATCTTGAAGCGCTTCTCCGCAGACAGGATTCGAAAGCATCCGGAATGCTTCAAAGTTCAGTATGACGACCGGTCGAAAAAAACTCGCACGAGACCCATAGATGCTCCTCTCACTTGGCATATCTCGCACAGACACAGCTTCAATGCACGCAGCCTTGATCCAACTAGGTCTGGAGACTTGTCACGGTTTCCGAGCGTTTGCGTGGGTCCAAGACTACGACCTTTGGCTTCTTGCCTACGAGACCAAATATTTCAACGCACCGAGCACGAAGTACCCGCGGATCGATCGTGCATTCTTTTATAAGGTTCTGGGACATTAGTCTGCCGTCACAGGCATGCCGCCTGTGTCTTTTGCTCTCGAGCTGATAGAGGCATATCTGAATCCCAAAGTCGTGCTCGTTTCTAGGAACGAGGACGACTGGTACAGGTCGTTCGAGATCGTCTTTGTGCAGACGTACGAAAGTCCGGTCTTTCACGTTATTGGGTTCCTGGACCATTCCAAGGCTGGACGGCTTAGGCAATTTCAGGAGCACGCTCCATGCGCTTCATGAGCTCGACGCATCTTGCGGACGTCGAGTGAGCATTGATTGAATGCACTCCACCCGGGTACGCGGAGATGATTGGAGATTGAAAAACGAACGTCCTACCCCGTACGGTTCCGGGCATCCACCGGATTGTCTACAGCCTAGGATCCAGGGCTTGGCACCGGACAAGTTCGAGGCCTGTTTGGCAACAACACTATCCAGTCGATTCTACTAATCAGCTCTGCCTGAAATGGATCAAAAGTCCGCAGCTACACTATACAACACCGGGCGAGTCGAAAATGTCGTCGAGCGAAGGATATGGTCAAGATGTCGTTGTGGATTGCCTCATCGTTGGGACGGGACCTGCTGGTGCATCGTTGGCGTGCTTCCTGGCGCAGAATGGTGAGTTGAGAATAGGTCACAGACAAAGAAGCTCTAGTTCTGACCAAATTTGTTGCAGGACTCACTGGCATGATTGTCACACAAGATACCAGTAATGCTGATACACCGAGAGCGCACATCACGAACATGGCGGCTTTAGGTGAGTACCGACTACTCTCGACTTCACATTTAGCGATTGACGCGCAAAGACTGCTTGAGGGATATTGGCCTCGATCGACAATGCTACGAGATCGGAATGGCTGGCGACACAATGATGCACACTCGATGGTCCGACAGCTTCGCCGGCGAAGAATTCGCAAGAATCTACTCATGGGGAAACGATCCGAATCGAAAAGGCGACTATGAACGAGCGAGTCCATCACGCCCTCTCGATCTACCACAGACACTGCTGGAACCCATATTGGTCCGCCACGCCACATTGAACGGCTTCAAAGTTCGATTCAATACGTCGTTCGTCACTTTCACTCAAGACGAAGCAAAGGCTATCGTTCGGACGACGCTTCACGACAATGTGATTGGAGTTGACTATCGAGTCCAGTCCAAGTACCTGTTTGGTGCAGATGGAGCACGAAGCCGCATAGCTCGTCAGCTCGAGCTTCCAATGATCGAACGTCCTGGGCAGGGGTTCGCTATCAACATTCTGATCGAAGCAGATCTAAATCACCTGATGAACACACGCAAAGGGAATCTGCACTGGATCTTGACACCTGGTAAAGACCACCCTGAGTTCGCGTGGATCGGCTGCATGCGAATGGTCAAGCCTTGGCACGAGTGGCTGTGCATCATCTTCCCAGAGCCTGGCGCAGAGAGAAAAGTACGAAGGCCCGAAGAGTACATTGGCCGTGTGCGTGAATTCGTTGGAGATGACTCGGTCGAGATCACAATCAAGGGCATCTCCACATGGCAGGTCAACGAGGTTGGGGCGGCAGAATATTCCAGGGGTAATGTGTTCTGCTTGGGAGATGCTGTCCACCGTCACCCTCCGAACCATGGCCTCGGCTCTAATACGTGCATTCAAGATGCTCATAACTTGGCCTGGAAGGTGGCGTATGTGGAACAGGGTACGCGACAGAACGATTTGATATTCCGGCAGCAGCACCGTGAACTGACACAATGGTAGGGATTGCTGGAAGACGATTGCTGCAGTCTTACAATGACGAACGTCAGCCCGTGGGCCTTGACGTCGTAACACAGTAAGCTGCCCCAACATCTTGCATTCAGAGATAATGGTAACATTCGGTAAGGGCAAACTCTTCGCTGCGAAACCACAAAAAGATCTGGGAAGTCCTGGGCAATCTCGAACCAACCGTATCAGCACGCCTGGCCGCATTTGACGTACTTAAGGAGGATTCCCCTAGAGGACTCGAGCGCCGCAATGAACTCAATGCAGCTTTGAAGCTCATCAATCGCGAAGAGCACGGTCTTGGCATAGAGATGAATCAACGATACAGATCGACAGCAATCTACAATGACGGCCAGGGCGAGATGCCAATTTTCGAGACCGATTCGCTTGAACATTATCATCCAACCACGTTTCCAGGAGCTAGACTGCCGCACGTCTGGCTCAGCAAGACGGTCCCGTCTGAACAAATATCAACCATAGATCTTGCTGGCAAAGGTCGCTTTGCGCTTTTCACAGGCATAGGTGGAGATGGGTGGAAGCGTGCAGCTGAATTAGCGCAGAGGAGTCTTGGAGTGCCTATTGCAGTACACAAGATCGGATTTCGGCAAGAATGGGAAGACGTCTACGGTGACTGGGCAAGTATTCGGGGCGTGGAAGAATCAGGCTGTGTGCTGGCCCGTCCGGACAATTTTGTGGCTTGGCGGTGTCAAAAATGGAGCGCAGATGGCGAGAATGGTCTTTTGCATGTTCTGAGATCCATCTTGTCTGTAGTGGAGGAGTGACGACGATATGGAACCTTTATAAGGTCAGCCTCCCAACTGAACACTTCTTGTGCAGTATGCGACGCCTTATTACCTCAGGGCTGGTACATATGTCGGCTTGTCTTCGAAAAGATTCATACGTGACAAAACCAAATGGGTTTCAGCGCCTTGCCTTGGCAATTTTAAACCTCATGTGGCCTTGTTCCATCTCGGGTCTGTGAGAATCTGGCGCAATCTTCGCCCTCTACCACCTCTAGTGAACACGCGGATTAGCATCCAAACATGCTTTGTAAGATGAGGGCGATCAGTATCTGACATGTGAATATACGTCCAAATCATGACAGTCGTACTATTCTACCAACAGGGCTACTGTTGAAAGCGCAGATCAGTTCAACACCTCGTGGCCAAGACGAACATGTAGTAGGCACGTCTGTTGGCAAGCTCACAGAACGACGATTGGTTATGTGGTAAAGGGGTTTGATCTATACCGAGAGCTATGACACGCACTAACAGCATCCCAAGGCATAGCAAGCATCTAGATCGTTGTGTATCCCCCGTCTACGACAAAAGCTTGTCCTGTGCAGAATGCCGCTCCAGGTCCCGCGAGAAACAGTGCCATGCCTGCTACGTCTGTCGGTGTCGCCATGCGGCCCCAGGGATGAAGACTTTCGATCCAAGCTCTTCGTGCATCACCACCACTTGCCTTCATAGGATCAAGCATGGCTGTATCAATCCATCCAGGGGTAATGCAATTGACATGAATCTTGTCTTTAGCGTAATCAAGGGCTGCGGCTCGAGTGAGGGCCAGACCAATGCTCTTGGTTGCACAGTAAGATGCAGTACTCGGGAGAGCTACAGTAGCCATTACACTGGAGATGGTGATGATCCAGCCACGGTCTCCAGATGTGTGTGGCGTCTGGGTCAGCATTTGCGAAACTGCATGCCTGATGCCGTTCCACACTCCACGTCCATTGATGCTCGTGTCTTTCTCGAAGACTGCATCGTCAGTCTCATGCAGTCTGCACTGGCTACCGCTCTTGAAAGATTCGCTGTGAATGATAGAAGAGACACCAGCGTTGTTGACCAGGATGTCCAGGCGTCCATATGTGCTCACAGCAAGATCGACCGCAGCCTTCACTGAGGCGGAGTCCGAAACATTCGTCTTGGCAAAAACACTTCGAGGCTTGTCTGGGGATGCATACCTCTGATTGAGAAGATCCACGGTCGGGGATGTGATGTCATGGCCGGAATTCTTCTGTTCTTGGGCGTAGATGGGTGCTGCAGGTGGTTTTGGTGTCAGATCCGCTGAGACGACAAAAGCTCCTGCAGCCGCATAAACTTCAGCAATCGCACGTCCGAGACCTGAGCTCGCTCCAGTGATGAGTGCAACTTTGTCTGTGAGATCGCCAATTTTGATCGTCGTCATCTTGGTTTCTCTCCGTTCCAACGTTCAGTTCGTGCTGAGCCAAAGACACTGAGAAATTCGAGGCACAAAAGAGCTCCGAGACTCGGGTGTAGCGATGGAATGTTTCACCGTTGGTCGTGATATGAAGGGGAATACTACCCGGGCGAAACACAACTAAGGCTTCTGGGTCCTCACCCGATGTACGTGCGCTAATCAGGCTACCCCATATCGTTCCGTCATGTTACATAAGCCTACCTATAATAGGAGACAGATGACTGGCAATTCACCCTACGTTGTGAAGTGGGCGGGCACCGACTCAGATTATACCAAGTGATAATTGCACAACTCACGTAGCTCCAATACAACATCGTTTAGCAGCTTTCCTGGTCTGCTAGACAGATCACCATGACAACTCGACCACCTACAGAGGGCCAATTAGCTCAAGACTTGCCTGGTCTGACCACATACATCACAGGCCACGATTCAGAGGAGACCACCATTCAAGAAGCTCGACCGGCGAAGTGGCAATCAGTGGACAACCATGGCATGGCATTCAATGTGGGATTCACGACGTCTCATTTCCCAGTATCGATGGACAATAACTCGGATATAACAACGCACAACCAGCGTCTAGCATCTGGCAAGCTTGGAATCGTCAACCCTGGAGGTACCGTGCTTCGATTCGTCGACTTCGCTCCAGGCTTTGAGTCCATGATGCATCGTACGCAGAGTTTGGACTACGGCATTGTCATTGAGGGAAGCATTGAGTTGGTCTTGGACTCTGGCAAGCGACAGCTTCTACAACGTGGGGACTGCTGTGTTCAAAGAGGCACAAACCACGCCTGGAGGAACCCAAGTACAGAAGAGTGGTCAAGAGTCGTCTACGTTCTTCAGGACTCGCAGCCCGTCAAGATGGCGGATGGCTCGATACTGAAGGAATTCTTGGGCCGAAGCGCTGGTGAGATCCCAAGCAGTAGCAACGATGGCACTTAGAGTGTCAGAACATCAAGCATGATAGGACCATCAGAGGAGCCAGTAAAGGGAAGCGTGAATGACTGAGTTGAAACCAGAATTCAGCACTGTCCCTTCATTCCAGCGCCCTCACAGACGACCATCGTTTCAGCTGCTCGTAGAGTCCGGTTTCTTCATCTGACATGACAGATACATGGTTGGCAAGGCTACTTGCAGTGATCTCTTGGTAATTCACGATCCACTCAACGCTTTTCGATCAGCTTCCGACGTTCTTCTATCGTACTCTGCTAGCTCATCCACACGATGACGATCCGGACATCCAAAGTGGAATACAAGCATGTCATTCCGTGACTACCAGACTTCAGCCTGCGTTGCTTTTGCTATACATTCGTATCTTCGATGTGAATACCCTCACGTTTCAGCTCGATATGATATGCCCCATTATCAAGCTTGAATTTGAGATGACTGTCCGGGCTCACGTCGACTGGGGCATCGATCTTACCATTGAACTCTGAGCTCGGGTTACGCAGGGACGCGGCAGCTGGGAAGAGGGTCAGTATGACTGCAGCCTTGACAGCGGGAGTAGGATGAGCTCACCAAGTATCCCCACGCATGAGAAGGCAGCCCCGGAGATATAGACGTTCCGAAAGCCTACCTGATGTGCCTCTCTGATGCCAACAGAGGCTGCAGAGATCATGACCGGCGTCCCCGAGCAGTCGTTGCGCCATTCTGATGTCCTGAGCCGCCAGGGCCTCTATCAACATTTCAACGGCCTTGGGATCAGCCAGTCCTAAAGGCTTCAACGCACCGATCACCTTTGGCATCAAGTTGTCGTGGAAGCCACTGTATGAGATGGCACCAAAGATTGCCACGCCAATCGATCCACCAAAGCTTCGAATGCTGAGAAGCAGTCCAGTCGTGATAGCAATCAGATGCGGACAAGTAGCGAATTGCGTAGACGTCACGAATGTGACAAACGCTAGACCTAGGCCAGTGCCGAAGAGGACAATGTAGCCCCAAACGTTTGCCTCGCTAGTCTGGACGGTGACCGTGGCCATAGCAATGCAAAAGCTCAGCATCATCACGAAAGTCAAGATACCGATCATGCGTACTGTCTTCCTCCTGTAGATATAGAGCCCCTGGACTAGCGTCGAGACTGCAAACGCACAGAATCCGACCATGTAGCACAGAGCCTGATCGTAGTTACTCGTGGAGCCCATTCGGGCCACGTTGAGCGAAGCTGGAAAGTATACGCCCGCCAGCATGTATGCCAGGCCTTCGACGGACAACACAACTAGTGAAAGGACATAGTTGCGGTCTTTGAAAAGTCCATGGTGGAAGAGACCATCCTTCTTGAATCTCCAGGCATAGACGGCGAATTTGAGGAGTAATACGGCGCCAGTCAGCAGCGGCGCCAGAACGTGTGCATTACTCCATGCGAAAGGGTTCAACGCGAATGAAAGTGGGAGGCAGAAGAGCACCGTGCCCGTGGTGAAAAGGAAGTAGCCTGTCCAATCCAATGATCGCAGCTTCTCCTTATTTGTAAGAAGTGCTTGTAGGTCTCTCGGTGGCGGGTTGTAGAAGAGTACGCACATGACTGTGGCAAGAGCGTAGACGCCCGCACAGATGTAAAAGTAGATCCGAAATCCATTCGGTCCCGATTCGATCAAGTAGCCACCAAGGCTGAGGGCGACGATGGATCCGGCTGCGTTGACAACGTTGGCGGCTGCTTGACTCCACGATCGGTACTCACGAGGGAGCACTTCGGAAACGACGGCGAGGAACAGACCCTGGGAGCCGAAGGCTGGGCCACCAACGCAGAAACCAGCGATGTACATGCTCATGCTTGTTGCACGAGCAGATATAATCGAGCCGGCCACGCCCAGCATATTAGGGATCACGAGGAACCACTTCCTGCCCCAGCTGCACGTCGAATATCAGTACAAGCCAATGGCGAGGCTACTTCTGTGCTCACTAGCCGGATGCTTGACAGATAGGACCACCGAGCGCCACGATGAACAGGATGCTTGATAACGCAGGCCACGCGGTCTGCTCTGCTCCCCCAATGACAGAGGCTATGCCCGGTGCGAGCAAGCCGCCTCCATCGAGAACAAGAAGCTCGCAAAAGTAAAGTCCAAGTACGGCCTGCGAAGGATGGATTTGATCAACAAAACTTGTCGGCACCCTGCACGTTCACAGAGAGACACTAACTGTTACCAGTGCGATTGTCTTAACGTGGTTCCATCGAACGTCACTTGGCGCTGGGAAGTTGCTGGAGGCGACGAGCGTGAGGCTGTTGCTTTCTTTGCTCTGTGTCATCGTGAGTCTGTGTGCTCGAGAGATGTGCTGTGACTTCATCCCTTGGAGTCTCCGCTGTGATAAGATGGCATGGATTGAAAGGCTATTAGACAAGGGTGTGGGAGATCCAAGCATAGCATGCCGGTTGTAAGTTCAACGACACAACGCTTTCCCCTCCCCAAACAATGGTCAGGCTACGCGATTACTGCGGTTCAGGATAAAGTGGCGCTGGGCCAGACGCACTTCCGGCCTCGTCTACTTCATAGCTATTACCCCAGACAGCTCCACAGTTTTGTATGCATACCAAACGTGGAATGGCGGGCTCGAACATGCGTGGCCAGCAACGGCGCCATCGCCATCTCTACGAATGGTGTCTTGCCTGTTGGCCGAGACCGGCTCGTCAGATTTCTGCAGCGGCGAAAAGCTGGCGAACCACCAAGAACGTGAAGCGCTTTGCGACCGCTATGTGTACACGCGAAGAACCCAAGCTCATCACAGAAGCAGTGTACACTATCGATGGCGGACTGAGCTCGTGATGGTGAATTACTGCATTTCCAGCTCGTGCAACGAGGCTTTGCGAGGTTTTGCGCCAAGGCTGGTCCGCTGGTCACGCAAAGCCGAGATTCGCTAGAAACCTGACACCGCAAGCAGCCATTCTCGTGCCCATAACCGAAACCAAAAGGTCAAGGAGTATCATGCGTTCGCAATTCAGCAACGATCGTGCAGCTTCACATCTCGATACCCCTTTGTATCTAAACCATACCTAGTCCTAAATTTTCAATTAATGCCAGCCTCTTCGTTAGTGTACTGAATAAGGAAGCGGTCAAGGAGGCTAGCAAAGTGAGTACGAGTGCATAGGCGTCTATGTCCTGTAGCATACTATTTGATACTGCCTGACGGCTCGAAGTATAGCTCACACTTGCCTCCTTTGGGAAGCACAAGGAAGTGATCTCGCATAGCCATACTTTCATCTGTCGTCTGTGAAGGTGCCGTGACAACGAACTGAAGCAGTAAAGAAGCAACTACAAGCTTCAGCTCCATCAGTGCGAGATTCTTGCCAAGACAGGCTCTTGTCCCTTTTGAGAAAGGCATGAAAAGCTCTTTCGCCGTAGCCGTGCTGGTCTCTGTGGTCAGCCAGCGATCTGGGTTGAAAATCTCCGGATCTGCGAAAGCACTGGGATCTCTTTGAGTAGTATAGCACTGCATGGACACAATAGTACCAGCCGGAAGCCAAATTTTGCTCACAATCGCTCCAGTAGATGGCGTGATACGCTGTAGGCTTGCAGGAGCAGCAGGATGTAGGCGCAGACTCTCGTTGATCACGGCTTCAAGCAACGGCGAATCAAGAACATCTCGGCTTGTCGTGGCTTGCAGGGCGTGACTCTCTTGAGCCTCCTGTAGCTCCTGTCGCAGTCGTGACTGCAGGTCGGGATGCTTGGTCAACTCCCAGAACAGATAGGTCAGAGTCGTACTGGTCGTGTCCGTGCCAGCGAAGACGAGGTTTCCGATCTCGTGGTAAGTCTCAATCGCAGTCATCGGGGCCTCATCAGAGCTGCTGAAGACGATCTTAGAGAGTAGGTCTTTCCGATTCGTATGGCGTTTATCGGATTGTATGTAGTCTTCGTACGCATGCTTGCCATACTGGTCTCAACATTAGTTACAACGCATGTGACGAGAAAGTGAGTAATGTCTTACCTCTGCGAGACGTTGCCTAGAAGCCAGGAAATGCTGAAAGGTAGGAAGAGGTAATCGGAGCATCGCAGCGTAAAGCCAAGGGAAGTTCGTCTCAATGCCGCATATCAAGAAATGGCAGTCCATATCATGAAGAAATTGAGGTGGCTTCTCGGACTCTAATGCCCCGAACGATGCTCCCAGAAAAAGCTGGCCGACAACATCGAGTGAGAAGGCACGGAACTTTGCTAACGCGTCGACAGCACCTCGTGACTCCCGTATGACTCGAGCCAAGTAGTCTACTCGTTCTCTGATAATCGGTTCGGAGTTTTGGAGATTCGCCGACGAGAACGCGTGACTCAACAAGCTTCGACGTTGGCTGTGAGCCTTTTTATCACGAATGCTGAAGATGCCAAGAGGCTTCAGGCTCATGAAGTCGTACACTGGTGCCTTCATGAATGTGGTGTGCTGACCATAAATGGTCTTGACGGCATCGGAGGCGGAAAATGAGACCTCCTGGGGTCCGACTCGAACGACCGAGCCATAGCGAAGGTGCAGTTGATGAATTACGGTGGTTCTGACGCCAGCCAAGTCCACCAGTACCAGCCAATAGCCGGTGATGCTTGCGAGGAAAGGGCCAGGAATGTTGCGCAGTGGTGAGTAGAGCCGCTGGTATACAGCCTGGTCATGGTCAGCAATGTTGGGCCGCGGGACTGCAGTCGGTTTCGTGGCCACAAACCTTCAGCACAATGTGTATTGAGATCAATCCGATCGCGAGCCAAACGACGGTGACGGGACTGTACATGACTTTGAGGTGATCGCCTTGTCACTATCAGTTGAAGGCAATGCAGCCTGCCCAGTTGCAATTTCGCTGAAGAGAGTTACGAACTGCCCAAAGATTTGTATTCAGGATACGCCATGTGCGCCTGTGCACAAGTGCACTCGACGTTGACCACGATACTACGCCGTGACCCCATGGGGTGACTCCGCAGTCACGCACGCCTGCAGACCCTTGGCAAACCTTGCGCATCAAGCATACATGCTCTTGTCAACGGTCTGGGCCCGTGAAGCCAAGATGACGACTCCAATTAGTTGTCCGGCGTGTCTCGGATCAGTACGGGGTATACTCCACTACTTCCGCACAGCCTTGCCTTCCGAGTCCACCGGATTAGCGGGCTTGGACAGTCGAGCTGAAGAACACCGGAGCAGCGCGGTATCACGAAACACTTTCAACAGCGTCTTGCTCATGAAGTTATTAGACCGCAGTCACTGATCTCAGCTCGAGACTCAGCAACAAGTCTACTCATACTTCTCTACACCATGGCTGCGAAATGCAATCTGTCCAGGCTTACGCATGTTGTATATGAGCGCTCCGACATTGAGCGATTTAGAGACTTCGCAAACGACTTCGGACTCGAAGAGATCCAACAGGGTGATGTCAAAGACATGCACTTCTTCAAGGGCTATGGAAAGGACCCCTATGTGCACATCACACGTGCTGCGGCAGATGGTAGTCCTGCAAAGTTCATCGGTGGTGCCTTCGCAGCTCGGACCGAGGACGACTATGAGGCAGCACTACGAATCGAGGGCGCGAAAGAGATCGACATCTCGTCCTGGCCAGCAGGGGGCAAGATGATTAAGTTGATGGATCCAAATGGTTTCGAGATGTGCATCATGTGGGGACAGCAAGAGCAAGAGTTACCGGAGCATGGCATATCTGTTCTTTCGGGACGGCCACCAATGAACGGCGCTTTAGAGAACGACAAATGTCGACGAGGTGAGCTGCATGATACATGTCCCGATGTGTTGAACCTTGAGCTAAATGATACGCTCCAGGCGAGTTCACGCGTATGAGAAAAGGGCCTGCAATGATACACAAGATCGGACACTTCGGTTACGAGACAGACAACTACGAAGAGACGTGCAAATGGTACTCCACAAACTTCAATCTTAGACCAACCGACGTCCTCTACGAACCTGGCAACGATCGAAATGATGTAGCCACCTTTTTCCGAGTTGACCTAGGCCAGGACTATAGCGATCATCATTGCTTTCTTGTCACGCGCCGTACAAAGCCTGGTACGAAGGTTCATCACTCTTCCTTCGAAGTAGAAGATCTTGA
The DNA here is from genome assembly GCA_002786045.1 of Zasmidium angulare. Classification (NCBI taxonomy): domain Eukaryota; kingdom Fungi; phylum Ascomycota; class Dothideomycetes; order Mycosphaerellales; family Mycosphaerellaceae; genus Zasmidium; species Zasmidium angulare. The sequence continues at coordinate 1,279,803 of NHNX01000012.1, forward strand.
CACGCAAATGATTGGCCATCAGTGGCTGGGCGAACGAAACCACGAACTCGTATGGGGTATCGGACGCCATGTTCACGGCTCACAGGTCTTCGACTACTGGTACGATCCAGACAGATTCGTTGTAGAGCACTATGCCGATGGCGACGTAGTGAACGAGACACAAGAGACATTGCGTGCACCAGCTGGAAATATGGCAATTTGGGGTCCACCGGTGCCTGTCATATGGGGTGGTAAGGTGCGAATATCGGCATGATCTGGGTTGGGGACACGACAGATTTAGCACAGCAACTTCGTCTCGGAAACGGTATACTCAATGGAACGAAGTCAGCGTGTATATACAGTAGATGGTCTGTTCACTCAGTGCTGCATGCAAACTACCTATCACTACTCAGAGCCATGCTGTCCCTATGCAAACATGCAATCACCAAGCAGCCACCCACATATGGGAGCCTGAGCTTGTTCCACGTGATATATTCCCGCACGCTCGTTCAGAAGTCTCGCTCGGCTATCAAAAATGTGTGGCTGGCAAGATTGACGATCTTGCTTGGTTCTATGTGTAACGCTATGGCAAGGGTGGCTGTCAAGTAGGATCAGCAGATGGCGTAAAGATCGCTCACAACAAGCACTCAGAGTCAGGCATAACACGCCATCAGGAAGTTCGATAAGCGATATAAGCATCAAGTTCTGGAGTCAGGTACTCAGTTGCATGCAAGTGAAGAGATGTTCGACGACGACCTTGGCACTCCATCAAAGATGTTATGATACACTGACCTCAAACATCGACACTAGCCATCTCTTCATATTTGGTCCATCCTTCAGTCTCCATGATCGATGATTCAACGACATCCATTATAGGAAGTTCGGCCAAACGTTCGACTATATGCTGGAGGGTAGGAAGCTTTTGCCAGTTGTGCGGCGTAAAGGAGATCGTTGCAAGAGTCGAGCAGCTACGTTGACGGATGAACTTCATCTCAACTTTCTCAGATGGGTAGTAAGCTGTGTAGTCCGCGTCAGGCCTTCGTTTAGCTTGGCTGCCAACCGCTGGCATCCGACGGTGGACCAGCAGATCTCCTGGTCCCGACACTTTCATCGCTGCCCCACTGATCAATGCATTCTTCGAATCGGCCAATGGCCACGTGAACTTAGCCCAAGAAGTGCCTCGCCAGGATAGGCTGACCTTGAAAACATCCTTGCTGTCGTGTATGTGTATATCGGAAAACACTTTAGGGAAGCCAAGCTCTTCCCTCCCGGTCGTGATGGGGTCCGATAGATTTTCAAACATTACTGGCAGGTATGCACCGAGATACTTTCGTCCATCAGGAGCAGTATAGACCACATCGTGGATGTAAAAGCCCATTAGATCGTACCCACCGCCCCCAAGCCAAGCCAGATTGGAGGGCTGTTGTACCTTGATACTAGCGAGTTGAACGGTATCCCTGGTTTGGAAAGAATACGCTGCGGATGGAAACAGATTTCGAAGTAGGGTAGCGCTCGTTTTGAAGACGATTGTGGCTGTAGTACAACGTACTTTGTCCTGGCCTCCGTGAGGATCGCCTGAGAAATCTTGACGTGGTCCAGGCATCGGTCCGAATGCAACAGGCTGCCGCCAGTACAGCCCTGGATGCTTAGACCATAGGTACTGGCGTAGAAGTGCTTCCGAGGCATGCTTCTCGTCATGGCTGAAGGGATAATGCAGATAGTCATTGACTGTTTCATGTTAGCGATATGTCGAGTTTCTGACAGTATTGCCACATTGGGGTGCTTACGAGACAATCTCTCGGCCGAATGCTCATCGTTGTTGACAGTGTCACCTCCAACTCTGCGAGTGTATTCTTGAATGAGAGTAGCTCTATCGTATCGAGCCTGGTTGTACAGTTGCAGTCGCGCCGGGACCTCATCGATGCTGTCGAGATGGGACATCATCACACCAATCGATATTGCGTCTTCGATGGCCATGGCACCACCCTGGCCAAGATGAGGTAGAAACGGATGTGCAGCGTCCCCGAGCAAGGCCAATTTTCCCGTTGTCGAGATGAACGTTGGTAAAGTATCCATGTCGAGCAGAGGATAGACCCGGAGTGACTTGGGGTCTGCCTTTTCAAGCATTGCGAGTAGTCTGGGCTCAAAGTCGCGGAATATGTCAAGAAGGATGCTCTTGTCAGCTGGCTTATGCCAGTCTCCAGCCACGGTCGACGATCTTGAAGCGGGATGGATACATACGAAGTTCAAAAGCTCATTGTCCTGGCAGCGATACATGACGATCTTGCTGTCCCCTGAATACCACATGTCCATGGTGCTGCGTGTTGAGAACCAATCGGCTGTGCGAGGATCCGCGAGCGCTTCTGTTTCTGCTACGAGAAAGCGGAAAGCACTATGACGCCCAGGTTTTGCTCGAATATCCGGGTCAATATGTGCTCGAGCCACGGACGTGACGCCGTCTGCACCTAGCACGAGATCTCCATTCCTGCTAGTGCCGTCGTCCAGAAAGATCATCGCATTGTCTGCATCAACGCTGACCACCCTACGTGAGTAGAACACTCGGGCCGGCGGGCCATGTCCGTCAAGCGAGGTCGCAACGTTTCGTAGCTGTCCATGCAATGCGGCTCGTAGACTAAGACGGTAGTCCTAGGCAGTGTAAGCGCGATACTCCTGTGACACCCAGGTAGTAGCGTCCAACTGACACTTTGCCATCTGTGGCTATTCTCGAGAATGTTCTGATCTTTCAACAGCTCACCAGATGCCTTCAAGAGACGTATCTGCCGAAGCATCAGCGCACATCGAGTGGACGATGTCGAAGACGACGCACGCGTTCCAAGCGAACGCCGCCAGCATCAGCAACGTCGACACCTATGTGCTTCAACGCACTGTCCGCATTGTAGCAAATGTTTATGGCCGCTCCAATCTCACCGGGCCCTGGTGAGGCTTCGAATAGCTGTGTCCCGTCAGTCTACGGCAGTCGCGGGTGGCTGGCGATCATGCTCACCTCAACATCGTGTCCGGCGCGGCGAAGAGCAATAGCAGCCGTCCATCCTCCAATACCTGCTCCAACGATGAGTACTTTCAGCTGTGTCGATTTCTGCGGCGGATCCATCGAGGAAGTGGATGAGTATCATCTGGTTGCTGCTGTGACACACCTTCGCCGAGCATGCTCACCGTGCTGGCTTTATGAATTTAGTAGTCGTGCCCTAGCCCTTTGTGCGGCTGTTAAGAATTTGGTACTTGCTCGATGACGGGGATCCACGGAATGACCAGACTTCAGTCCGGCGGGGGAGACAGCTCGAAGAATGTCACTCGCGGCTGTTTGGCTGTCCCCCAGGTTACCCCATCGTAATCCGAGCTGGCCGACTCATGGTCTCTTTCCCACTCGAAGAGTTTTGAGCGTTGCTACCATATCCTGACAACATGGCCAAGGTAGTTGAGCCAGTACGTTTTCAAACATGCTCAGCGACCTCATGCCGCCGAATCTGGGATCCACAGCCTCCGTGAGGTTGAATCTCCAGACGACTAGTCCCGAGAGAAACGTGACTATCGGCAGCCACACAGCCAGGTTCCCATCCAGCTTGGTGATGCTGCTTTCTACTTGCCCCAGTACCGTCCATGCCAGTCCAGCAGCTTCCGCCGAGACCTCGGGAAGGTTCTCTATCAGTGGCTGTTCCGACGAACCTGCTGCATGCTGTATCCTTGAGATCAGAGGAACAAGCAACAGAAGCCGGGTGAAATGGCACAACGCCAACACATCATTTCCGACAAGCTTTGAGAACCGCTGTTCCCATCGATGTAGAGCAGCCGACAAAGAGTCTAGTGCTCTTCTATACTGAGTTGCCGAAGAAAGCGGCCGGAACGGATGAATGCTCTTCACAGTAGAGAGCGCATCTGCAGAGTGACAAAGATGCATGTAGATTGTATCACCCAATAGTGCAATACAAAGCGTAGCTGCATCCTCGTCTGACGTCGGACTGTCGGATAATGCATGTCCGTGAAGCAAAGAGTGATAAGCTGTTCTGAAGGGTTGACCTGACAGTGGCAAGCGGATGAGGAGCTCAGTCGACGAGTAGTTTGGTGGTGTGCCGAGGTGTAGGCACTGCAAGGTATCGATCAACAGCATGTAACAGATCAGCGAGCTCTTCAAACGCGGTATCTCCTCTGCTGGTAGCGGTGTATCGACCGAGCTCGCTGCATCTAATAAATGCGAGTACCTAGATATCTGCATTGTGATCAGCGTGTTCATGCACTGAACGCAATGACCTGGATCTTCTCACCGTCACGACATTGCAAAGGAGCCCCGCGGCAGTCCTTTGGCTCTCCTTACTTGTCGTTAGTATTCCGTAGGTTGACAAAAGAACTGCCTGAAACGATCAGCAATGCTTGTACGAGGCGAAACAAGGCGAGTCATTCTTACGGCCACCATAGCTTTGATGTTGCGAGTCTCCCTGTTGTCAATCTCCAACATCACAGTCCACACCTTGGTTCCGGCTGCGAAGAGATCTCCAGAGACTGATGGAGACGAAGTCTCGTCGAATACAGACGCAAGGCAAGCGACTGCAAGCTGAAGATAAGGCGCTTGCGGACCTGAACCCTCTAGTAGTTCGTTCAATTTGAGATCTTTCACGAAAAGATGTCTTCCAAAGGACTGACAACAGCTTTTGGAGATCCTGGCGAGCTCGTTGTCCGGTGGTAGCTGGGGACATTCTGAGAGTAGCGCATAAGGGTACGTGCAAGACGATGTGTTCTCATGTTCATCGGTGGCGATACGTTGTATTTCGTACACATCTCTGTAGTGAGCTGTACTTTGCTTCGGCACGAGATCGCTTTCGGCGTGCATTAACGCTGCTCTGAAACGTTCCAGTGTGGTCGGTTCTGGTACATCGTTGGCATCTACCACATCCCAGCGGGTTGGCTGTCGCTCGCCAGGCCACAGCCCCAAGGCGGCAGCATCTGGTGCCGCGTCCATGAATTTGAATAGGCGGAGTTGAGGGTTGATACAGAGAGGGAAATGTTTATGGCGGCAAAGTGGCTGGGAAGGATCCGATCGACGGGACCCGGTCAAAACAATTACATAATCCAGGAACAAGATTGCAACCAGGGTTTGTCGGTTCATTTTCGCACGCACTGCGTGTTCTTATCTTCGCTCGCAAAATCGTGCAATTATAGAAGCTCGCACGAATAAGTATAGATCTTAGCACGATATCTATAGTAGGTATAACCTAGATATAGGCGATCTATATATTAAAGTTACGTATAGAGTAAGTAGTAGCGATAGTAATAAGAGTTTTATAGTCTTTAAAATAGTCCTAGAGGCCTATACCTCGAAGTCTGTAGCGAAGCTATCTTTTAGACTTCGTTATACGCGTAATTCTTATACTACGCGCGTTATCTCTAGCACACTTTTAGGCTCGCGTATAACGAAGTTATTCGAATCGTTATAGCGAGGTTTTTATACGTATTAGTTAGGTAATAATTACGTAAACGATATAAGTTAAAGGTGTTTTAAGGCCTATAATTAGCTAGACGCTAGAATAGTGCTTAATCGACGAGTTTAAACGCTTTAGATATATCTATTAACGTTCTTAACTATAGTTAACTCCTCTATAATATTTACTAGACTTACTACTAATAGTAGCTATAGGGGTCCTTATCCTCTTCGTCGTCGTTACTATTATCCTTTTACTCTTAAACGTTATCCTCTATAAAAGTATTACTATCTACGTTCTATTATAGAGTACTATAGAAGTAGGCTACGTTCTTAGCGATATAGCGCTCCTACTCGTTATCTAATAGATTAGGCTAGTAAAGAGGTAGTAGTTACTAAAAAGGCTACTCGTCCTACTTATACTAAACGAGTTCTTCGACTATATCGTCGTCGCTATATAAGCTCTCGATAATAGGGCGGCGTAAAAGCTCTAGAAAGTTAAGCTCCTCTATAATACGGACTAGCCTATAATAGAGGGTATCGATACCTAAGGTTATAATATTCTCTATAGAGAGGGAACTATCGAAGGAAGTCGGCCTATTTAAAGCCTAAAGCGCGCTAGTGCACGCAGTTACGTAATCTAAGCGAGGGTATCTGTAATACTACCCCCTCTTTAAATCGTCGCTACGCCGGTAAGACGTAATTAATTTAATTAATTAATTCTTAATTAATCTATCGCTTGTATGTCTATTAATTTATTAATTAATCGCTTTATTAATACGTGTCTATATATATATAGGTGCTAGCCGTCGTACGTACTAGCTAGCTAGTCGCTACCTTAGGTAGCCGTTAAAAGTGTCGGAGTTTCTCGCGCTCTAATTAGCTACTACTAGAAACAGTCTTAATCGATAGAACGGCCGGAGAGAGTAGACGTTTACGTAGGTAATAGAACTACGTAGGCGTAATTACGACTACGCCGGTATATAACTACCTTACTCTTACTTATAGGGGTATATAAGGGGGTACCTACTAGCGTAGAGGTGTCTATAAGGGCGGTATATCGCTCGGAGGGGTACCTACTAGCGTAGAGGGTACTAGTACGTATAAAGGGGTGCTTATTTAATCGTCGTCGTCGTCGTCGCTATAGGAGGCGGTATCGTCGTTAGAGGGGGTGTCTAGCTCGGAGGTCGCTAGCTCGGAGGTATTATTATCTTCGCTCTACTACTCTTACTCGTTACTGTCGATACTTAGCTTAGTTAGATCTAGCTTAATCTCTCGAATATAACTAGCTATAGCCGCTGTCGTATTATACTACCTACTAACTATATACTATTTTAGCCGTAGGTATATCTTCTTTCTAAGCTATAGCGTTACTTCCGTCTCGTTAAGCCGGAGGTATAATAGGTGTCTATTAAAGTCGGTATAGAAGTCGTTAAATAACTGCTCCGACTACGTAAGCTTATTAAACTCGGAGTAGTATCTCTCTTTCTTATAGTAGTCTGTATATAACTCGTTAAGTTATTATAAGACGTCGTTATAGGTAGTGAAGTCGCTCTTATATAGGCGGAGGCGTTTATACGTAGAGCCCGTAGTACTACTATATACGATAGTCTAGTCTATCTCTTTCTTACTACCTATATATAATACTATCTAATCCCTCTACTAGCTATATATAAATCTATCGTCTATATCGGAGAAGGTAGGTAGGCGTAATACTAGGTTCTTACGCTTACGTATAAAAGTAGGTGCCTTAGAGGCGCGTATCTGTGTCTATAAGCGCTCGGAGGTACGTAGTTCGCTCTTAAATCGAGTCGACTAGCGTTCTGTCTTAATACGAGGTAGTAGGCTCGTATATTACTAGTCTATATATAGTATAAGGTACTCGAGTCCCTCGTTCTTAATAATCTTAAGGAGTAGTACTACCTCCTACTAGCTCTCTATAAGCGCTCGCTCGAGCGACTCGAGTCTATCTGTCGTATCTATTATAGTAGCTACGAGTCGCTTAACTCCTCGTACTACTAGTAGGTGTCGCTCTTATAACTGTCGCTCTAGCGTAGTCGATAGTGTCGCGACGCTATAAGCTCGCTCGAGTTTATAGCCGTAGGAGGCGATAGAGAATAATAATACAGACTAGCCTATAATAGAGGGTGTCGATACCTAAGGTTATAATATTCTCTATAGAGAGGGAACTATCGAAGGAAGTCGGCCTATTTAAAGCCTAAAGCGCGCTAGTACACGTAGTCACGTAATCTAAGCGAGGGTGTCCGTAATACTCTAGTATAGGTTTATTATCGTCGTTACTATCGAAGTTACTAGCGTTAAAGTACTACTATTAGATACCGAGCGCCTCTCTTATATCTAAGCTAAAACTAAGAAACGATATATTAAGGTTTATTACGCTCTTAGAAAGTAACGGATATTGCGATAAGGGTATTCTCGGGTTTAATAGTAACTTAGTAAGGACTTAAAGTATATAGCGTAGAGCGTCGGCCTTATATATATCGATAACTATAGAGTTAGCGCTAAGAGACTTTAGCTTAGAGAGGTCGAATACTTCTTCGAATATAAAACTATTAAGCGTCTTTATACGCGAGATAGCGACGTAAGATAGGCTAGGAGTATACTTATAATAGTTTAGATTAACTACTCCTATATCGAGGCTAACGCTTTAGGCCTTATAAACGCTAAAGGCGTAAAAAAGGGTTAGAGGGAACTAATTACGAAAGTATCCTCTACTAGTACGCTAGAAGTAACGCTTCTATCGGAAGACTAGTAAGACTTTTATACTATACTAGCGAAAGAGCTCGAGTACGTCGTCCCTAAGTCTATTAAAAGTAAGAAGTAAATATAGTAGTAGCTCGTTACGGAGCTCCTTACCTAATACGCTATTAGGCTAGATAATATTATAGAGGATACCTTAGCGGCTATTAACTAAGCTATACTTAGTTTAGAGGTTAGTAAGTAGTATTATACGATAGCTAATTAAGACTTTAAGAGTAGCTTATAATATCCTAGTATCCTTTATATTAATAGCTACAGATATAGGACTATTATAATTAGCCTTAATTAGTAGGACTAGCTAACCGATTTCCTTTAAGCGCGTATTATTTATAGTATTAACGTACTTAGTCTAGAAGTAGAGGTATACTACTTAGTCTCTAAATCGACGGGCTTCGTTAATCGTAAGGTTAGATCGAACCCGAGAGATTAAGGTCTACTAATATAACCTCTCGATAGTATATATTCTTATTACCTATAACGTATTACGGAATATAATCTACTAGGGATTATTACTTTATTACCGAACGATCGTCTTAAGTACTACGGTCTAGTTAAATACGAAATAGGCCTATTAGCTAGATATATCTAGTTTAGTCTTCGGCTCTATATAGAATAGTAGCTTCTTAGAAACTAGAGGTAACTAGTAAAAGTCTCTAAGTAAGAGAACGTTTATCCTACTAAAGAACTCCTTACCTACTTTAGGGCGTACTTAACGAAGGCGCTAGTTAATTATAGATAGTATACGTAGACTAATTATCGATTTCTCGTTAATAATAATAAACGTAACACCCTATAACCGAGTCTCTAATCTCTAGAGGTTAGCTACTATTAAGGCGTTAAATTAACTAGCTACTAGTAGACTAAATAATAAGTAGAGAGTAGAGCCTTCGATATTATAGGCTACGTTACTAGTCGGAGCTACTCGTAAAATAGGATTAGGCTATTAACGTTATATAGTATATTACTAGATCCGAGTAGAGAGTAAGTTAATAAGGAACGACTTACTAGTACTAGCTAGGCTATTAATATTAAATAGTAGCTATAGAGGCTTCTTACTTTAGCTAAGCTACTACTTTAGCGTCTCGTTGTAGTACTCTATAATAATATCGAATACCTATCGCTAATAGCGGTTAAGTTTTTAGATCTAAGTAGTAGACTAAGACGCTATATCGAATCTAGCTAGAGCTTAAGCCTTCTTTACTTCCTACTATATAGAGCTAGGTAATATATATAACTCGGGGAAGTAGTCGTAGTACTACTTAATACGATTAGTTTAGTCGGCCTAGCGATTTATTACGTAGTTACTAATATTAGAGAGATCTTCTTCTTTAATACTAGCCTAGTTAGTAGAGTCGTTTATAAGGTCTTAGAAATTAACTAGGTCCCCTTCTTCGCTAGTAGGTCGCTCTTCGAATAGGTCGTCGTTTTTCTCTTCGAGCTTCTTAAGATAATTAACTAAATAAGTACTATAGTTCTCTTAGTAGTATATAAGAGCCGAGGACTATATAGTAAATAGTAAAACGCGGTCTTTATCTTTAGGGAAGTAGTATAGCGTATCTAACGAGTAGTCGGGTTATTTAGTCTCCTAAGTATAATAAAAGAGGATCTTTATTCGATAGTAGAGCTCGAACTTTTAGCCGTTAGTTCGGTCCTTCGTAATATCTAATAGGTAGCGAGGGAAGTAGTTAAGAAAGTAGTAGTCTTCCCCTCGTAGAATAAGATTTAGCTCCCTCTATCTACGCTAGATATTATACTTAGTAAAGAAGTTAAAGAGTATTACGTCGTAAAGTATATTATAATAATTAGCGTACTTCTTAAGCGGTATTATACTACGGGCTCTAACCTTACTATTATTAGGTATAATAATCTTAGTCTACTCTTTTTTTAGCTAATAGTCGAGCGTTACTACTATCTAGCTACTAAGCTAAAGAGGTAAGCTAAGTAATATATAGGCTACCTCTTAGCTAGACTAGTCTCGCTTACTAATTAGTTATATTATAGTCTTTATAACGAAGGAGAGGAACAGACGATCCTTATTACGTACCTTAGGTATTAGCTCTTTTATAATCTACTAGTAAGATAGGCTCTTAGTCTCGGCTTTACTATAGTACTTAACGATATAGTTTAGAATAGCGTAAATAGTAGTATAGAGCGTAATATCGGTATTTACTCGCTAAGCTATAGAGAGGAGGCGATAGAAGTAATAGAGGAATAGATTATTATAGGTAGCGTAAAATCCGAGATAATATAGGTTATATTCCTTATTAACCTCTACCTCTTCTCGCTCTTTATAAGGGAAGTAGAAACGATATTTATCTATAGCGTCTAGAGGAGCGCTTTTCTTCTTATATAGGTAGTAGTCGCTATACTTATAATACTATACGTAGTTAACGATATCTAATAACTCCTTTTACGTATACGCTATATACTTAGAACCTATTTAAAGGATAGTACTCTCTCTACTAACTTCACGACTAGGTTTAGGGTTAATAGCGGTAATATAGAGTCCCTATAGACGAGCCTACTCCTCGCGCTCGTACTAAGTTATTAGATCTTACTTCGTAGGTAGGTTATACTATAAGAAGAAGTAGATATAGCTACTACTATAGGACTAATACTCGAATCGATACTAGTAGTTAACTATATTAAACTTAGGCTTTAGAATAGTCTCTAAGAAGTAGCGGAACTAGCGTTCGAGATAGGTATTAGTAATATATAGGTTCTTACGAAGATTCTTAGCTATAAAACGAGTACGTTCGTTAGGCTTACCTACGAGAGATAGCTATTACTTATAGTTTAGTATATAGCGAGTAAGTAACTCCTATTAAAGATTAGCCGTAGAGACTGTAATAAAGAGATCTAGCTTACTAAAGCTACGGATATACGATATAAGGTTATAGCGGCGTCTATTCTAGTATAAGTAGGTACTACGTAACGATATACTAGAGCGTATAACGGAGTTAAGTAAAGCCTAGGCCTATAGATCTCTTTTATTAGCTAAAAGCGCTACGTCGAGATTAGTAGTAGTAACTTAGCGACTACTTTACTTATAGTAGTATACGTAGAAGCTAGCTCTATTTAAAGCCTACTAGCGTATATTAGTGTTAAAGATATAGAATAGCTAGCGCTAGTAGCGAGTAAAGCGACCGTCGTAGAAGCGTATATAATACTTAATATACTAGTCGAAGGATATACTACGTAGTCGAGCTTATAAGTAATTAGCCTTACTAAATAAATAGAGCGTTAGAAACGCTATAGCTAGAATAGGCGTAGATCTGTCTAGCTCGTTAATAGGAATCTCTTCGATATTAGGAAGCGTAAGTACTAGTACGCTAGCGGGTTATTACAGTCCTTAAAGAATAGTTATACTATAGGTACGCTACTAGTAGAGATAAGTACGTATCTCGTTAATATTACTAGTATTAGGGTAAATATTAGGTATAGCGCTAGTATCGTAGCTAGGATCGTCGTTATTATTACCTAGCTCTAGCTTAGGATCTTATACTAGTCTATACTCTATATAGTTAGCTTCGAGGTTATACGTAGTAGTATCGACCTAATTAACGATATTCGCGCCCTCGTTACTACTAGGTAGCTAGCTTAAAGCGTCCTCGTTAATCTCGATGTCTTAATAGAGAGAGTTATATACTCTTAACTACTCTAGCTATTAGCGGACTACTTTACTACGAACACGAAAGTCTTTAGCGAATTATCGGTTATAATAGCTATTAGTCGTAGATAGCTTAAAGTAGACTAAATCGACGTTCTTTAGTAGTAGTAGTAGTTTATAATAGACTTTTACTATGTTACGTATAAAGTTAATAATATAGCTATAGTATTTATATTACTAACTACGAACTATAAAGATTTATATAGAGACGTAGACTCTAGCGATAAAGGCCTCTTCGACGGAGGTAAAAGTAGGAAAGTTACTTAGTACGACGCCTAAGTCTATATTATTATTATCCGAGAAGAGGAATAGATTATAGTCTTCCTTATTACGGTTAGACTTCTCGTAGCGAGTATAGATACCGTCGTTATTAAGCTTAATCTACTACGTCTTTTTATAATAAGAGTAGTAAAATTAGGGGTCGTCGTCGAGGCGAGTATTAAACTAGTCGAATAGCTTCCTATTATGTACTATAAGAGCGTCTTTAATTACGAGATTAGCCTAATTAGCGAGTAGAGAGTCTTAGTAATTAATAAAGCGTTCCTTATTATTCTAGCGTTAATAGATCGCTAGGCTAATATATCGATATATACTAGTAGAGGACTATAGAGTTAGTATTCTACTTATAATAGATAACTACGATAGGTCGAAGTCTAACGAGACTAGAGTCTAGCGAGATAATAGCTAGTAGCTAGTAGAGCTTATAGGGACGAATATCGATAGACGGGGGGGTAGAGGTATAGCTTAGTAGTAGATATAACTACTATTAAGCTCGTTACTAGTAGCGGTAAGGAAGTCGAGTCTTATATAGGTATACTCGCTAGCTATATACTACTTACGCTCGACTATAATAAACTCGCTAGTAGTATTAGTATAGTAGTAGTTATAATTATCTAGTATTATTTAATCTTACTCGTCCGCTAGTCGTAGGACTTTATATATCTCGTAACGAAACTACTACTCTTATCTATTATAACTATCGTTAACCTCCTCTTACCTATACTACTATATATACTACGAGTAGCGATTAGCCTACGTAGTTATAGCTAGTCCTCGCGATACTTAAATAGTCGATAGAGATACATAGGGATAATAGGAGAGTAGGCTAGATCGATTAAGGCCTATACTAGCGCTAGACTAGTATAGAGATAAAGACGGAAAGCTAGAGGAGATATACTAAGCGCTAATAGGGCTAGGACCTTATATAATAGGTAGTAGGTTCGTAGGAGTAGGTACGAGTACTAGACGTATTACTAGTAGCGTAGGCGTTATACTACTCTAAATAGTAGTAGAAGGACGCTTCTTAATCGTACGCGATACTTTATTAACTACTATACTACGATAATCTATATACTTTATAATAGGAGCGGAGCTTATCGAACGGGTATTAAGGAACTAGATAATAGGCTTCTCCTTATTATAGTCGTAATATCGACGATTTACGAGCAGGATATTAGCTATATTAACGATTAGATCGCTATTAGCTACTATATCGAGTTCGGCGAATAGAGCGAGGTAGGCGTAACGTAGTTATTAATAACGGAGTTCCTAGTTATAGAGCCGCTATAGATAGAACGACCGCTTAATAACCTTATATACTATATACTATAGTTAGTAGTACGACTAGCGGCTCTCGAAGCGAAAGGGCGCTAGACCTAGTAAAAGAGGAGGATAAATAGGGAATAGGCGAGGTATATATAGGCGATATAGGTTTATAATAGTATACTAAGGTAGTAGAGGGAGGTAAAGGTTATAGTAGTAGGATATACTATACTAGGTAGCTATTACGACTACGTAGTTTAATTTAACAGTTAGTAGTTATAATAACTAGGGAGGAAAAAGGAAAGGAAGTTAAGAAGGTATAAAAAAAGTCGAGTAGTCGTAGGTAGTAAATAAAAAAAAGGTATATAATAGTAGAGCGTAATAGGTAGGTATAGGTAAATAGATAAAGTAAGTTATAGGTAGGTATAGGTAAATAGATAAAAAAGATAGAACGTTTAATAAAGTACTCTTTCTACGTAACTCGAGTCTTTAGTACTCTTTACCCGATAACTAAGGGAGACCCCTAGACTCTTTTTACCTCTAGCGGCTACTACGTAGAGCTTTTTCTTTACGCCTATAGCGGGCTTTTACGAAGGGGTAGAGGTACGCGTTATATTAGGTAAAGCTACGTTACTATCGACGTTTCTATCGGAGTTTCTCGCGCTCTTATTAGTCGACGCTAGAAACCCTAGTAATCGATAGAACTCGCTAAAAGAGTAGCCTTTTACGTAAGTTATATATATACGTAGGCGTAATAGCTACTACGCTAGCTATATTTATCGAGTATAGGTACTTTAGGTACGTTCCTAGCGTAGGTACCTTAGGTATTCTATTAATATTACTATCGCTATCGCCTATCTCTAAGCTCCGAGCGAAGGCTACTAAACCTTACCTATAATATCGTTATTAGCTATTATAGGTATATATATAATTAAAACCTTACCTCGCTTATAGATTAGATATTAAGTTAATCGGCCGGGTAGCTTAATATAAAAGCGGTTAATAGTTCGTTATAGCCTTCGTTCGAACCCTACTAGCTCTATTCCTATTACTAGGGAATATAGGACTATAAAGTATAATTTAGACTTACTAGGGAATTTATTTAACTATAGCTATAAGTACGTCGTTATCTAACGTCTAGAGGAGCCTTACTTATAAAGTAGCGAAACTAATATATAGGTTATATACTTACTAAAAAGCTAAGTTATAGGTTTATACCTATTTTCTCTATAGACTCTATAAGTATATATAGGTATAGGACTAAGCTACTAAACTCGATATTACTATAGAAACTACTTATTAAAAACCGATTCGTTCGGTTTCCTATACCTCTTTAGAGAGAAGGTTTTACCTAGACGCTATCTCTTTTTAACTATATTAGACTTAGCTTCTCTTTAATATCTTTCGTCTCTTTTTAAGCGTCTTCGGCGTATAGTTAAAGGTGTTCGTATTTAGCGTATAGTTAAGGGTATTCTATAATATAGTAGAGATATTCGAAATCGTGTAGTTAATATTACGAATACGCTTAGTATTACGCCTAATAATCGATTTACGTAAGTAGTTAGTACTACGCCTAGCTCTAGATTTATACGTATACTCGATAGTGCGATAGTTAGTATTAGCGATACGTATAGTACTAATACTATTATTATTTTTATTATTAATATAGGAGGTAATATTAGAAGTAGAAGCTAGATTAATATTAGCGTATTTCGGTTTCGGTCCCTATTTAGCTAGCTAATTATAGCGCGTAACGTTTCTATAATTTTCACTACTCCCCGATTACGTATAATATTATTACTACTATCTATTATTACTTCTTTTAACTTCGTAGGGGAGACCCCCTATACCTCTCTTTTACCTCTAGCGGCTCTCCGAGGGCGCCTATAGCGGGCCTATTAGTAGTAGTAGTAGTAAGGACCGATTTGAATTTAGTAGCTTCGCTATAATAATAAATTAAGCTAAAGAAAGCTTAAATTAGCTTAGATAAATACCTTCTATATATAATAGGTATTCGGACATACTAACTAACTACTAGTGCGATCTATGCGATCTTACCATACAAAATAACTCGCACTAATAGTTCGCGCGCATATGCGCGCAAGTTTGTTATTTCGCACGCAAATAACGAACCCTGATTGCAACCCCATGGGGTGCCGGTTCTCTTCCGACCTCACTCCTTTCCATTCCATCAGCTATTCCAGTGCGGAATGAGGACTGTTCAATCAGAGAAGAAGGCTTGTGCAATCTCTTCGAGCGAAGACCGTCATCTATCGGCTGACAACTTCTCGACAGTGCGATGTCTGCTCACGTACATTCGCTCGAGCGGAACACCTCGCAAGGCATCGTAGAACGCACACCAAAGAGCGTCCATTCGACTGCAAGTTCTGCTCGCGGTCATTCCCAAGAGCCGATGTAAGAACCACTCACGAAAAGACCTGTCCTCAGGCACAGCCTATTGATGGAAGCCGATCGAATGCGAACATTATCGCGACACCAGGACGCAAAAGAGTCCGTATTGCGTGCGAGTCTTGTTAGTGTCCTCAAAGTTCAAGCTCCGAGCGAGACATATGAAGAAGTTGTCTCTAACTCTTCTGATACAGGTCGGCGACGAAAAGTTGCCTGCGACGGACACACACCATGCGATCCTTGTCGAATGAACTCCAGCCTCTGCCACTATGAGCTACCATTGCATTCCACGAACATCATCGATGAGCGCCCTGATCTCGACCTTAGCACCTTGAACAGTGCGAACGATGACCTCGATGTTGGTCCCATCGAGGTTCCAGGGCTCGATGACGGGGCATCATCTATTCAACCAACTACTGCAGAGACCATGGATGAGACCTTTGATCTTTCGCTCGACATGTTTGGGTTGGATAACATGTGGTCATTCCCACCGCTGGTATACTCCAATGCCGTCTAGTCTTCGATATTTTTGCTAAGCCTTCAAGGACACACAATTTTGGTTTGAGGATGTCAACGCATTCGACTCGCCGCCCCTCGACCTAAACCCAATAGTCAACTCCACGATCCCTCTGGCACCATCGACAATCCGCCTCACAGCTAACATTCAAAGCTACTACGAAAGAACGAGGTCTGGAGCATCCTCTCCACTACGAGAACCTAGACCAACTATTTCGTGGTTCTCTATGCAGCCTGACCTCGGTAACCACAACAGGGACGTTATCACGATATTTGTGGCTCTGTTCCACAAGCACATAACGAATACTTTCAATGTTTTTGACGACGACTCAAACCCTCGCAGCAGGAAACACTCGATCCACTATGTTCTTGCAATTGCGGCTGTCGGCGGACTCTTCTGCTCAGTGCCTGGTGCTGCAGATGTTGCAAAATTTGTTTACAATGATGCCCGTAGGGTCAACCTCGCGGCTGTGAGCTCTTGAACTGGCCTTGAGACAGGCTATTGCTGACTTCTCAACAGTTCAATATTAGGCACGAACAAGTCACTGCATCTCTGGAAGAGAGACTGGAGGAGAAGCTCGAGATGGTCAAAGCTGTAAGAATGCTGAGACTTCAACCGATATCAAGGTCTAACGCGAGAGTACAGTCTCTTGCACTCGGCCTGTACGGGCTATGCAGCGGCAACAAGAGAAGTTACGAGTTTGTCGAGGCTTTTCAGGGCAATTTGACACATGTGGGCTCTTTTCATCCACTTGGTCGTTATCTGGGCGATACTGACACTTCTAGGCCATCCAAGAATACTCAGAAGCATACCTCAAACTACCACTCTCGAAAAATCGTGATGTCCAAGCTGCGAAGTCGCTACTATCGAATTCCATCCTTGATGGCGACTCACTGACACTTCACGTAGACTGCTTCAAAGCCTTTACGTTATGGACTGCTATAGAGTCATAATAATGATGAGACCGCCGTCTCTGATGTGGCACAGCATCGTCCAAGTTGCAGCCTCACAGCCGAAAAATAGCGAGCTGGCTCAGACTGTTTCTCGTGCCGCAAACCTTCTGGACGGGAACGACATACCTGGAACTTGCGACCTTTCCTCACTCGCTTCGTTAGCAGCACGACTCTACCCTGTTCTTTATCCACGCCAGAACTCCTACAGTGGCGACGACATGTTCATCGATAATATACGTCTTGGCAAAGCGGATGTCGTCGAAGAAGCTTGTGAGCGATGGATGCGAAGTCGTGTTGAGGCAGCCCCCAACGGACCACCAGATCTAAGCTTTGTTTGCTACCATATGATGGGGATCATGCTTCATGCCAACCTTCCAGTGCTGCAGGGTTTCGCCCATACGTCGTCAAATCGAGATCCGAAACAAAGTTCAGTAGCAAAGGAGGTGCACGGATGGGTGCAAGACGCTCATCACGATGCAGCAGCCTGGCATGCCGAGCAACTGATTGACGCCGTCGAGAAATCGATCACAATTGGCAGCAGACTCGGCCTTCACGAAGTTCCCAACGAAGCTCCTCATGTCCCATTCGCGGTATATTACGCATCGTTGGTCCTTTGGTGTAAGCCCTCAATACAGACGCCATCCCTACCTACGCTGCAGATTCGAGCCCCAATCATCAGGGGCGAGAGATTGCTCTGCCTGCACAAAGTCCAAGTCTCGCAGCTCTTGGCAAGGGTTCTGAACGATATCCATTAAAGAAGCCACCGGAAGCTTCACAAGCCAGAGAACACAAACCGCGAACTACCTGGGGCCAATCAAAGCACTGCTTCATTCTTCCAGCATCGTTCAACACACCTCCCCTTCGCTCTACAAGAGCACTGAACCCAGCGCTCAGTGAGTATCCGCACCGCTGAGAGATTGGCAACTCAGTAGGACGTCTCGTCCGTGTACAGAAAAACTACTGCGCCCGCAAGATGTTTTCCACCTCCGTCAGCCCCGTCATCTTTTTCATCATCCCGTCGAACCATGTTGTTGGCAAACACGACAGAAGACTAGCCATCCATGCCGACTCGCCTTTCCAGAGCACAGCCGCTGGTGGCTCCCTCAACAGCTCCGTCACCACCTGCTTAGCCCACTGGTCTGCAGGGATGCCCGGGCCACGCTTCTCAACCCACTCGGAACGAAGTGCACTCTCTACTGCTGCGCGCGCAGGGGAGTAGATGGAGTCCTCGGGCAGTCGAGGAGTCCGGGCTTGTATGTTCTTCACAATGTTCGTCTCTACTCCCCCGGTCTTCAGCTCGACGACGGCTATCCCGACAGCCTGCAGCTCCAGCCGCATGGTGTTTGAGAACATCGACATTGCCGCCTTCGAGGCATTGTACACTCCTTGGAAAGGAATGCTCATGCCGGCTCCAATGGACGTATGGTTCACAACCATGGGTTTTGGCGACTTCATGAGCAATGAAAGAAATGCTTGCGTTACGGCAATACATCCCCAGACATTTGTGTCGAACAGTTTTCTGGCTTCGTTGAGATCGATGTCGACTATGGGCATGGTGTAGGATGCTCCGGCGTTGTTGATGAGTATGTCTAGTCGAGGGACTTTTGCAACGCACGCTGTGATGGAGCTTGCGGATTGGACGTCCAGCTCTAGTGTCTCGATGCCTTGTGAGGCAAGCTCAGACATCTTCTTCGTGTCTCGAGCGGTGGCGATGACTGAGAATCCGGCTGTGTGATATTCCTTTGCAAGAGCGGCGCCCATTCCGCCTGCTGAGCAGCCGGTTATAAGGACGGTCCGTTTTGGTGATGCCATGATATATGCTCGGTCTGGTTCGATAGGAACAACCAACGGATTAATGTGGCACACAGCGAGCTTCTTAATCGTGAGAACAAGGAAGACGCTAGTTGGGTTGCAAAGGAACCAGGCGAAGATTTGTTGTCCTGCCGCGTGTCGGCCGCATTTTCCGCTGGTCCAAGGCTGTCACCCTTGTGCGGCCGCATACTGTTCCTTCAGTGAACTGCGGCCGCACTACTGTCCTGACTTCTTAAGAGCATGAATCTAAAGGAAGTTCATTTGTATGTAGGCCTGGATTGAATGTTACGCTTCGAGAAGATGATCTCGCATTACACCCCGTGAGCTGGAGGTTAGTCTTGTCTCTCCAGGTTGGTGCAATGCGGCAGAGTGCCACCCAAGCGAGCGTCGATTTGTTGGTGTACTCACATACCACCCATGATTGCTGGGTAGATAAATTGGTCAGCTCTAAGATCTTCCAAGATGCTACGTTCCTACAGTGGGTGCTGCTTGCAGAGTTGAAGTGGTAGGTCTTAGTTGACTTATCTGTTGTAGCTAAGATGATTTCCCATGTGTTCTGAACGTTACATTGCAGTGTATGGACACAGCCTGACGATCATGCAGCTCTCTCAACGAGAGATGAATCCACCGGACGCGATGATAACTTGACCTTCTCATTGTTAGCGTTGTGTCCTTGGTTCATAGATGCTGGTCTTCCCTACCTGTGATCCAACCCCCCTCGGTGACCAAGAACTTGACGATTGGAGCAATATCCTCGATCTTAGTCAGACGACCTTCCATAGCCTGACTCTTGAGAAACGGGATCGATTCATCAGTTTCCTGGCCGTACAGAAAAGGTGTGTCCATAGGTCCAGGCGCAACAGCATTGACGCTGATTCGACGAGACATAAGCTCCTTACTCAGACCCTTGGTGAACCATTCCACGGACGCTTTCGAGCCTTGGTAGGAAGAGTAGAAAGGTGTGTACACTCCCAGTAGGGCTGTCACCAGGTTGATGATCTTCCCTCCGTCAGACACAGTCTTGGCAGCTTCTTGATCGATGAAGAATGCTGATTTCGAGTTGATCGCGAACATTGTGTCATACTCTTGCTCGGTAATGGCGGCCAAGGGCTTCTTCAGGACCATGCCGACTGTGTTGACAACGATGTCGATCTTGCCAAAGTCTTGTTGAACGCTGGCGAAGAGTTTCTGCACTTCAGCTACCACAGTCAGGTCGCCTTGGTATGATCGTGCCTGGACTTGGGAGTGTCGGGACGTCAGATCGGTCGCCAGAGATTCTGCCGTTTCCGCGGCCGAGGAGCTGTGATAGTGTATGGCGACATTGGCACCTTCAGCGGCCAGTGTAGAGGCTATCAAGGCACCGAGGTTCTTCGCGCCTCCAGTTATGAGTGCAGTCTGACCTTGGAGAGACATGGTGGTGGTGAGAACGGAGGCTGAGAGATCGACGTTACGTTGGGAGGACGTAGGATTGCTTGTAGATCAAAAGCTAGGATTGCAGCAAGCACATGTTGATGATATATACATCGTCGACAACACTTCTTCTCAGTATTTTTTGCACTTGTGAAACATCTAGGGCTATTACCAATCTCCCAAGACGCTATATACTGACCATGTGGCCTCGATATGATACTTGGGCTTCACAAGGCTTCGCTACTCGAACCAATTGCATAACATGCCACGAGATAGGGTCAACATATAAGGGAGCTTTCTAGCCTTAGGCAGACCGGACCAAGAGTATATCCGTTGTCTGCCAAGCATATCTCATCGGCCGACCGAGCAAAGCCGCTGCTAGCGCAGAAAGCATGCCAGATAAGGCTCCAGCCATAGATGGTGGCGTCATTCACTTCGCGCTACACATGCAGCGCACAGACTGCGTACCTCTTCTGACCTGTCAGAATAACTCAATGCCCTCTGAATTCGACCTTACTCATCAACGCCTGGTCTCTTGGCTGCTTAAGATTGGGTAGGGCAGGGCTCCGAAAAGACGGCTTTTCAGCTTTGTCATCGAGACGTAGGGCAAGACGACCACGTGCAGCACCGTACTTCATAGCACATAGGGCACATCCCTACAGCCACTCGTACTGCTAAAACCATGGCTGAAGGATCAAAACCTTACTCGTTTCGCCGCATTCAGTTGGCGTGCGCCCCCTGTCACAGGTCGAAGCTGAAGTGCGACCGGCAACCAGTGTGCAATCAAGTACGTATAGATACCACTAGCCAGGTCAGGTTGTGAGCTCTCGCGGTTACCACTGACACTAGCCCAGTGCTTGAAACGCTCTCGTCCGTCAGAATGCATCTACACCGAACGTGGTCTTCGCTGCAATTCAGCTCGCCAGCAGGCTGCGTTGATGAGAGCGAAAGTTGACCATCTCGAGAAGCTCTTTTTGCATCTGAAAGGCTGTCCCACGAGCAATGATGAGCTTGTCAATTCACGCTCTCTTCCGCGAGACGAGTGTCCGGACAAAGTGGCTACAACCCCCACCCTGAAGGTCACATCATTGTCACGGCCAGCTGGGAACACGCAGTACATCTCACCAAGCCATTGGGAGTCTATAATGGAGAATGTAAGTTAGAACAAATGGAGAACGCACAATATCACAACTCATGTCCGTGCGATAGATCTCTGATGTGAAGTCATACTTCGAGACCGAGGTCGAATGGCAGCCTGTCAACTTTGACGGCAGCCCTGTGCCCGGGCTGGTTCCGACTGGGCCCGATTCCCATTTCAACATTTCATGCCTGACCAGTAAAGAGGATCTGCTCAGCCTGCTGCCGCCAAAGCTCGACGTCGACCGCTTCGTTGGCGTATGGTTCGACTCTGTCGATCCACTGCGCTTGGTCGTCCATGGTCCGTCATTCCAGGCCGACTACAATCTGTTCTGGCAAGATCCAGCGTCACTCGAGACACAATGGCTGGCCATGCTCTTTGCTATATCTGCATTAGGTGCTGAGATCTTGAGTCAAACTCATGATGACGCCGCGACAAAAGCCATGGCGGACCAGCTACGGATCACAACTGCACACGCCATCAATCTGGCCGACTGCACGAGCAGTGGGAAGAGATGGTCACTTGAGACACTCTTGATCCACGCCAAAGCACATCAACTTCGCAAACAGGACACGGACAGACACCTGTGCCTGCTGGCAGGCTTCTGTGCTCGCCTGACGATCATGGGTGGTCTTCAA
The DNA here is from genome assembly GCA_002786045.1 of Zasmidium angulare. Taxonomy (NCBI): domain Eukaryota; kingdom Fungi; phylum Ascomycota; class Dothideomycetes; order Mycosphaerellales; family Mycosphaerellaceae; genus Zasmidium; species Zasmidium angulare. Next base: position 1,302,083 of record NHNX01000012.1, read on the forward strand.
GTGGAGCCATCCCACAACGCAGCACTGTCTCCATATGTGTGCGAGATGAGGCGGCGCATCTGGTCATTCGTGTGCGAGCTTGAAGTCGTCACATCATATCAGCGCGGTGCATTCAGTGCAATATCAAGGGCCAAAAGTGACACTCGGCCCCCTGCGAACCTCCTCGACAGCGACTTTTCTCGCCAGGCCGTGCCCCAGCCTCGCCCCTCGGAAGACTTCACTCCAGCTCTGTATCAAGCCCACTATTCCCAGCTCATAGACATCTTCGGCGACATCGTGCACGCATCCGAAAACATCCAAAGATCCACCCGAATAGAGGTGGATGTCTTATACTGTCGCCTCATACAAGCCCGCGATTCATGGCCCAAGGTCTTGCGCCTGACTCCATTCGACCAGGCATTTGGAGAGTCGAACGAAGTTATACTCTGCCGTTACAACCTCGAACTCCTGTACTTAAAAGCGGCGTGCGTGCTGTTCCGCGACTATTTGGGCACACCCGGAGCAGAGCAAGAGCGTTGTCTCCAAGCCGCTGAACTACTTGTCTGCAACCAATTGACAATGCTTGAGAGTGCACAAGCCGGCGGCAAGCTCGCGACTTCGACCATCTTCCTCAAAAGTCACGTACACGACTTCAATTTGGCTACCATGATCCTTTGTCTGGACGTGGCTTCTCCTAAAGTGACAGCGATAGAGCAGGATCCTGGAGATCGATCGATACGCTTACGGCCAGTCATCAGTCAGGTAGCCAGACTTTGGTTGCAAGTCGGGGTTCCGTCTCGAAAAGCACGACAGGGCATCTATGCCGTTTTGAAGTATCTTCACCAAGAGCAATAACAATCAAACATCCCTCCCGTTCAATTCTCGTCTGCGCGAAAACTCCTTTCATTTTAATAACGACAAGCGGCCTTTGGCAGTCGCATGGGCTAAGGAGCTAGAACCGGAGTCCAAGCTCTCGCAGACTCTACGATCAACATTGTAGTATTCGTCTTGACTGAAGTAGCAACTTGTCCGGAAGGCGACTTGCTCATCGACGACTGTCAGCTCACCCCGTGATTGGCTAACTCAAGGAACGCAATAACGAACGTCCAAAAGTCCGAAAACTGAAGGTTGGAAGGCATCCCCCTGGTGCCTTTATACAGTATGTTCTTTCAGCAATTCCAGTAGCACTTGCACACTCTGAGCATGCTTCAAGACATGTTCCGTCTTCAGCTGTCCCCTGATGATGAATCAGTCATGAGTAATATCCATGGGACCATACGAACGACTCTTGTGATGTTAGATGGTGACCAATGTGCGACGAAGAAGCATTCTTATCAACCCAAAGCGAAGATGGGTTGTGCTTGCAAGACGAGGTATAGCCGCTTGCTTCTTTCGTGATGTATAAGTGCTCAAAATGAGTAACGATGACTTCTCTGTTTCCGGGAAGAGGAATGAGTGCTTGAACGCTCGACAGCTCCCGGTTGTCCTTAATGGCGATGACCAAACCCCATGATAACCTCATCCGCTGGTCGTCTGAAACCGCCGTACCCGTCTACTCGGTCCTCGCACCGCCCTGCTGAGACCGGCCTGACGGTGTCCGCTGAAGCCGCAATTGCATCGACTCTCCAGATTGCACAGCAACTGGTGGCACGAGGCCGAACGGCTCCATGACCGTCCATCCCACAGCAGGAGCAGGCCCCATACCGTCAAGAGCAGGCAAGTTGCTCGTCGGTGGAACAATGAAATCAGGGACCGATCTTGGCATCTCTCGTCTCTGAGCAGGAACCGAGCTCGTTCTCAAGCCGATGGGACGAGGTAGCTCCGATGCACCCGCGGATATAGTACGAGGGATCATTCGGGCGAAAGTCCCCTGTGGCAGACCATGTCGATGAGTCCCACCATCGACTGGCAAATGGGCAGGATTGCTAGCTATAGCAGCTACTTGCTGTACGGTTTGTGACCGATTCAGGTGAGTCGCGCGGACGCGACCTCGTACCTGTTCAACTGTTCAGCAAGCCTTGGCATCATCAAGTGTTCCAAGGATTTGCGTCAGGCGGTACTGCATTCTCCTCATCCAATGTATCCGGCTGACCTCCAACGCCGCCATAGCCGCCCCATGTCGCGAATTGTTGACTCGGGCGGTGAGCGTTACCCTGATGCACAGTGAAAGGCGCATTTTGTGGCGGAGTGGGCATTTGGTTGAAGTTGTAGGCAGGTTGTTGTTGCTGGTACTGCGGCTGTTGTGGATATGTTGTCTGTCCAGCTGCAAAAGAGGCCATGTTATAGGACGCAGGTCCGACAGGCTGCTGGTGAAATTGAGGTGGGCTGACGTGGTGAACAGGATGCGCATGCGAAAAGCCATGCGGAGTCTGCTGCACCGGCATGGCTGGTTGTTGTGGCATCCCAGGCGGCGTCGGCATGCCTGGCGGTGTCTGCATGCTCGGGGGAGTCTGGTATGCTTGGGTACTACCAATCGAGCCTGTCGAGCCCGGATGCCAAACACTCTGTCTACGAGTGCCGTCCAAGTCGCGCAGTCGAATGTTCAGCTCGTCCAGCATTGGAGACGTTTCGGTTTGGTACCTCTGTGACCAGCTGTGACAATGTCAGTAAGTATCATATACCAAAGAGAGATGTTACTTACCTCATGTAGCCCCAACGAATGCCGAATCGGGATAGCGATTCGGATATGTTCTTGATGCAGGTGATGCTACGAGCTGTGTTGAAGCGCAAAACCGTATCGCCCGGCGGCAGTGGAACGACAGGCATTGGCGGGGGAGGAGCTGCTGTAGGCTTGACTTCAGGATGTGGAGGTATGCTACCGCTCACAATGCCATCCAGGTCGTGTTGTAAAACGTCGAGAAATTGCCGACCTGTCATGTATACTCTCATCGCGTCGTAAAAGGTGAGAGGTGCAGTATATGCTGGATCGCTGATCAAGCGCAGCATCAGATCAGCGTATTGAATGCAGTACTCGAAGATGAGCTTCTGCGCAAAAGGGCTGATGACTGGCACTCGAGGAGATGGTGACAGTACATAGACGTAAGAATAGAGCAGGTCGAGCTCAAAGAACGCGCGCATGTTGGGTGAAGTCGATGGTGGCAGGTTCTCGAACCATTTCCGCATCGATTCGCATGTACTCCAGATATAAGGATAAGGCTCATCCCAGCGACTTCGGCCAGATTGAAACAGATCGCTATACCATCTCGACTGCAACTTGCGAAGCTCGATTAGATGCTTGGCGTGCTCGTGAGACTGAGACCAGAGCTTTTGAGAAGCAGAAGGGCCTGGTGATGTGGGCGCGGATGATGGCTGCTTGATGAAGGGTGACTTCACTTTGGCACTGTCATCAGAGAACGAGAAGGCTCTGGTCTGTACCAGCGATGTCGAGCGATCGAGAGCATAGATGCAGTGATATACGCGACGTCGAAGCTCCAACTTGCCTTTGGGCATGGCAGTGCCTTTGGGTGGATCTTGATGTAATCCCAGATCGACCATGGCTCGAGAAGCTGCACCAATCAGGCCCCAAGAGTCGAAGTGGTGAGGATCCAACATGGCGTATTCTGTGAGCAACACGATGGCTTGAATACTATTGATGGCGCCAGGGTGTAACACGTCTTCAGAATACTCCAGTGCTGCGCATACGTGGCCGATAGCCTCCATATATCTTTGGTCACCCCTCTGCTCGGACATGGAGGCACTTGAGATGGCAAGGACTAGCCGCACCAGCCAGTGATCCAGGGGCTCGGCCTGGTGTGAGTTCCTGGAGTAGACGTTCTCGACCGAGGCATAGAAGCTAGCCTCGTCAAACACAGGCAGAAGGACGAAGATGTTGTTGAGGTAGTGCTGAATGAGTGCGGTAGCCGCATATCGCGGTGGGAGAGGTTGTGTCATGCTCTCTGGTAATGGATCCTTAGAACATGCCCAGAGGACGAGACGCGCATATGACATGGCAGTAGTGAAGCCATAAAAGTCTCTCGCGGTGGCGTTGACGGACAGAAAGCCAAAGTCAGATACCAGGTCGTCAATGGCAGTGGCTTCTTTGCGCCTCAGGGCTTTGCTGGTGTTGGGCGTGGGAGGTTCCTGTACTTGATATGACTGCCTTCGGGTTACACTCATTTCATCGTCAGGGATCGACACAACCGAAGGTTTCCTCGCTCGCGCTTCTTCCAGTTTGGCCTGTAGCTTGTCGATGCGCGTTTCGAGTGTGGAGACATAGCTTCGCTCCTTGCCTCGCGCAAACTGATCGTTAGTACTGGTGCACTCGGCGGCGCGGCCGTTCTTCTCGCAAGAAGTACAGGCAGGCAGCTTGCCATCGCACTTGATCTTTGCGTTGCGACATCTCGAGCAAGCAGCAACCGGCCTATATCGGAGAGGCAGCGTTAGCAAAGAGGGCTGCCATGAGCGGGCAAAGGCTAGCCTACCGCGAGACCTTGAGGATGGGGGTCTCAAGAGGCATCAGGGTGGTGGCATCGATGTCGTCTACGGCCATGATTAGCCGTGATATCAGCGTAATGCTGAGCGATGCGCGGGTGGACAGCGGGGAGGGATGGGACGGTAAGGGTGATGGATGGGCCAGCAGCTTATACCGCTCCAAACGCCATCTGCAGTTGGAGGAGCACAGAGATGCGGCCAGCGGACGGGTCAGGCGTAAGGCGAACGTTCGTCAGGAGAGATGCGCACTGGGTTCGTACCGTATCACACGTGCAGCTTAGCTCTGCCTCAGCCACGATTTAGACCACTTTCTGACATGTGGATGCGGCTGCTGCTGTAGGGCCAGCGAATGGCGGAGGGATATGATGCGAGGGTGCAGCAACGGGGCGGTGCACGGAGCGGTGTATCGATGTCGCTCTCTCACCACCACGACGCCATGCAGCGGTAGAGACTTGGACTTGAAGCAGCAAGCAACGGATGAGGACAGGAAGTGACCAGTCGAGCCATCGGAGGCAGGCTCGGCTACGGTCAAAACGGACTGCCGAGCCACCACTTTTGCCGGCTAAAGTGCTTGCGTATCTCTCGGAATGCACAGTACAGATGCCACTATCGCTGAGCCGGTCTTCCCTCTCCCAACCAACAATCATCGACAATCATTCTCAGCTGCTAGACGAGGGCTTACGTGAGGTCCTTTTACGCTCCCTCCCTTTGGTACGGCGAATGAGCGGAAACGTTCAAGGGCGATACTCGGCCGTGGTTTTGGGTCCCTATCACGAGGCCCTTGGGGCAATTGGGTTTGCATGTGGCTTGCACGGGGTTGCACAGTCGTGTTGAGAATGTGCGGGATGGGAAGTAGCGCGCCATGTGGTGGAAGAAAAGAGATGTGCCTTGCGCGTTCTAGCCGAAGTGTTGTGCGTTGCTTCGCCCAGAGCTCTCCTACCGCCCGAGGCACGAGTTGCCCAGTCGAGCCGCCAGGTGGACGCCATGCAGCCATGTTCTGCTAGAGGGTGTGTCTAGGGCGGTGTCTCCAACAATTTTCCGCGCCGTCCATATCAGCTCCCAGTGCTTTGAGTTGTCGCTTGCGAGTACCTCGATGCCAGCCTCAAGGCGGACCTCCGTCGCAGCCAATCAATGGGGTTGCGTGGAGGCCGCCCGACCGCCCTTGAGAGAAAGTCACACATGCCGTACCGAGTGAGAGCGTGCATCTCGACGCTGGCAGCGCTTGCCCTGCATCCACAGCGGCGCAGCACCTCACGCCTCTACAGACATGTGCCGTCCCATTTCCCATACATCCCATGCCATGACGCCGGAATGAGACTGCCCACCACATCCCGGCCCTCCGTCTCACATCCATTGACTACTCCTCGACCCCTCCGCTCCACCCATAGTCGTATCCCACCTTCAGCATTCCCGTAGTACCACCGCGCCCGCCATAGACTTTCACGAGCATGTAATAACTTGGACTGACGCCCCGACACTATGACTACCGCGCAAAGGAGGCCAGCGGCCATGTCAATCAATACCGGACCATCAGTGAAGAGGAAGACCGCCGTCAGGAACGACGGTGCTGAGATAGAGACCGGCTCCTCGAACCAAGTCGCCCACACATTGACAGCTTGTACTCGTTGTCGACAGGTACGGAGCCTCTCCATATGACTCTTTGCATATGTGCTGACCGTCTGTGAAGCGCAAGACTCGCTGCGACCCAGGCCTGCCCCGCTGCACCCCATGCGAACGAACCAACTCCATCTGCGAATACTACGACTCGAATCGGGGACACAACGTCAATCGCAACTATGTTGTGTGGCTACAGCACAAAGTCCGAGAACTGGAGGACGAATTGGACAAGGTGGAGAATGAGGATGCTGTGGACGACCCAGAGGCCATGATGCGCGCGGCCACGGTGAGGGTACATGAAGCCAAAGAGTCGAAATACCTTGGTCCTTCGAGTGGCATTGCGATTACCAGACTGGTCATGCAGCTGGCAAAGCAGTTCACAGACGCCAAAAGCATATTGGACATCGTGCCGGAGCAAAGAGCGCGGGACATCAAGGACCTCTACGCCCAAGAGCAAGCAAAGCCGACTTCCAAGATATACCCCTTGATCAGCGACGTTGCTGCTGAGGAACTTCCCAACCGAGCACTGGCAGACCTCTTGATTCAGCTCTACAAGCTCAAGGTTCAGTCACAGTATCCTGCCTTGCACGAGCCATCTTTCGACAAGGACGTCAATATGATCTACTCGAACTATGCGCAGGCCACTCCGTACCAGCATTTCGTCTGCCGGATGGTGATTGCAATCAGTCTGCAGAAGATGGACACCCAGTACGCCGGTCTCGCAGACAGCTACTACCTCGCGGCGCTCAAGCATCTCGAGCCTGTCGTACGACCCATGGATCTCAAGACACTACAATGCTTCGCGCTCATGGCAGAGTACTCACTGCTCACGCCCACTCGAACAGCCATCTACTATGTCGTGGGCATTGCGGTGCGACTGGTACAGTCTCTGGGCCTCAACGAGGAGAAGACTATTACTCGCGGGCGAGCGGATGGCACGATTGACTATCTCGAAATTGACATGCGTAGACGACTGTTTTGGTGTATCATGGTTATGGAGTGGGGATTGGCACATTCGATCGGCCGGCCGTCAATGCTTGCAACTTCCCAAGAGCATGTCGATGTGGGCTGGTTCGAGACGTGTGACGATGAATACATCACCGAGCAAGGCGTAGATCCGGCTGCTCCACGACCGACTCTCAAGAAGTGGATCGCCATTCACTTCTTCAAGATGCGAATACTACAGCTGGAGATCCGTCGAAAGCTGTACCAACGGAAAAGAGCCGAACCCAAGGACGATCGCGACCCGTGGTTCGTGCAAATGGATGCGAAGCTCGCAGCGTGGAAAGACGCATCGCCCTCACAGGATGAAGGCCATGGTCTTAACAAGATCTGGTTCGTTGGCCGGTACAACACGATGATTGTATTCCTGTATCGGCCATCGCCTCAGGTGCCTCGACCATCGCTGGAAGCAGCTTTCAAATGCTATGACGCATGCCAGTACAACATATATATGCAACGAGAACAGATCACGAAGCGCAATGTGGACTTGACCTGGATCTTCACCCAGTCGATATTCATGGCCATCAACACCATGCTTTGGAGTCTGAGCTACGTGGAAGTAAGAAGACAACACAAGCGCGAGGAGGTGGAGAAGCACCTGGAGGTTGCGATGGAGGCCATACAACTGGCCTCAGAGCGGTGGCCTGGAGTGGCTTCCGCGGTGCAACTATACCAGAACCTCATTGTTGCCATCATGAAGATCTACGAAAAGGATGGTGACGTGCCAATCTCAGCGGCCACACCATCAGACGCAGCGGCGTCACCCGGATCCACGTTTCCTGACATCAACGGCCGCTCTCAGGGCACTAGTCCTGCGACTGTCAGTAGCCAGTCCGTTGCAACGCCGCCCGAGAGACAATTCGGCTACATTGATCAGCGTTCACAACGACGAAGTGTAGAGGAACCGCCTCCACTACCATACCGGAGCGACTCCAGCTTACCGACCGTAACGACACCTCCTGCTCGACCAACGCTTTCGACCCAACACAGCAACCCACATCACGCGAGCTCCGACTCGATACCGACCACACAGAATCCGTACCAACAACAGCAGCAATACCCTTTCCCCAACCCACAGTACAACGCCCTCCCTCAATTCACCCCCGATCTGACAGTCCCCGGCTGGACAGCACCACCCCAGACGCAAATGACCTTCGCTCAAGCCAACGCATCAGCATTACCCATGCAACAACAACACTCCATGGACCCATACTCAAACCAAGCCTTCGATCCGACCAACGCCGCTTATCCGTTCCCGGGCCAATACGAAGAGCCCCAACAACAATACATGCCCCAGTACTGGGACATGGACTCGGGAGCCTTCGGCAACGGCTTGACGCAGATGCAGCAGGAGGAGCTGATGCACAGCTTGGAGACGGACGGCATGGAGGACATTCAGAGTATGATCTCGCACACTTTGGCGGCTATCACGCCGAAGACTACACAGAAGGGGACATTTTAACACATGATTTCTCTATTGGACCTGGCCTCGATGAGTGTGGAGATTGATGGGAGACGATGATTTTTTTTGCTAATGTGTTGTGTGAATTGAACAGCGCGCGTGACGAATATCACGAATCTGATGGACCCGAGTACCGCTGGGCGGAGGGTTAGTTTGTGGGAGTTTGAGGAGTGTTTGTTTTGAGCATGGGCGAGGGATGTTGACTGATGATTTGAACGGTCGTGAACGGCAGCGTTATGCAAAAGCGAGGTGTTGGAGGAGTGTATATTGCTTGTTGGAGGGAAGCATTGATTGGGATCACGACAGTGATGAGACCAGAGAAGAGCAAGTGAGATGAGGGAAGACAACCCAGATGGCTTCATGACTGAGATACAGCGGAAAAGAAGAGAGTTCTTACTCATCTGTGGAAGGTTGTGTATGTGCTTCGTGCAACGATCCAGGTTCCTTGTTGACAGGAGGGTCTTGTCTATACATGCTTGGCTGTGGCATGGTAAGATCAGGTCCCCGGGAGCCTGTCCAAAGTCCAACATATGCCGGCACACATTGATGTGTGGGCGGTGGCTTGGCCCGCTATTGCTATGTTTGCCGTTGCTAGGTCTGCCAGTAAGTTGTACGAAACGAACGCATGGAGACGCTCGACTATTGTCATCGCTGACGGGAAGGTACACAGGGGCGCCTTCGGCGGTGTCACATGTTCCTGCCCCTTGTCAAACTCTGTGAAGCAGCCACGCGTGATCGTTTGCGACTTCTATCACCTCATCCTCGAGATATCCACCTTCTCCTTCTCTCATACACAAACAACAAATTCTTGGGCAAGCGTCAAGCACGCATTGCCACTGCTCCGATCAGGTCACTCGCTCCAGATCTTCGTCACGCCAGGTATGTCCTCCCTCCTTCACCACCGCATCCTCACCCTCGACCACCATCCTCAACATCATCCTCTGACGCCTATCCTCATCGCATGTGCCGCTGGCGGCCCTCATCCTTCACTCTTGCAATTCCTCATTCTTCACGAGTGGGATTGCGCAGACTGTGTGACTGGTCCGCAGCACATAAATAACTCACATTCCGGCTTTCTTTTTAGAACTTCCTTGGAGCACAACACCCGCCTCGAACGAATCTCGAAGAACGACTCAAGAACAACTTCCCTCCTCATAACATATCCTTCGAAGTCGATCCCTGACCATCATCCGCCGCCATGCGTGCCTTCACCGCTCTTCTTCTCGCGGGCCTCGCTGCTCTATCTTCCGCCCAGGAGGCGCCAACGACTAAGGATCAGGACAGCAGCGTCCGGTACATCGCAACGCTTCCTGACATGGCCCTGGTGACCGGTAAGGTTACCGTTACTGGAGCTGGAGACGGCGTTGCCATCACCGTGAGCTTTGAGGGCCTGCCAGCCGCAGGTGGACCTTTTCGTGAGTTTACAAATACCATGAGACATTCCATACACGACGAGGACTGACAAAGATGTGCAGTTTATCATATCCACAACTCCTCCGTGGCCACCAACGGCAGCTGCGCTACGGTCGGCGGCCATCTCAATCCATACCACAGCACAGTCACCACATGCGATTCTACGAAGGCAGACGAGTGTGAAGTTGGTGATCTCTCGGGCAAACATGGAACAATGCCTGGCCCAGATTCCTTCTCTACCAAGTAAGTCACGTTGCATTCCTCTCCTCGTTCTTCGCGCGAAGCTTTGCTAACCTCAACTTTGCCCTGACAGCTACATGGATCCCTACGTCTCAGTTGATGACGGCGTCGCCACAGTTATCAACCACAGTCTCGTCGTGCACTACGCCAATAAGACGATTATCACTTGCGCCAACTTCACGCTTGACACGGCGTACGGGACTGGCAGCGATGGCGGTCCTGGAACCTATGGGGGAAGTGCTGGGAGTGGCAGCGATTCGGGCGATGGTGACGCTCCGCCTAATGCATGCGGATGAAGCACAAACGTCCCTTTGAGGCTTTGGAGCGAATTCACCAGGCTCATCGTCTGGCTCTCCTGATGGCGCTTCCAATACAGTTGTTCAGACAGTCACCGTAGCTGGCGGCGGTGGCGGCCAAGGTTCTTCATCTCCTTCCGATTCTTCTGGTTCGAGTCCTTCTGATGCGAGTCCTTCTGATGCGAGCTCATCTGGTGGCAATCCGTCTGGTGGGGATTTGTCTGGTGGAAGTCCTTCTGGTGGCGAGTCTGCTGGTGGAGACTCTTCTGATGGGAGTCCTTCTGGTGGGAGTCCTTCTGGTGGCAATGGTTCCGGTGGGAGTCCTTCTAGTGGAAGTCCGTCTGGTGGCAATGGGTCTGGTGGGGACTCGTCTGGTGGCAGTCCATCTGATGAGAATCCTTCTCCTTCGAAGCCATCTGCAGCAATCCTCTCGTCCGTCACGACGACCATTCTTTCGTCCGCTGTGGTTGGAGGCGGCGGCGGCTCACCACCCAAGCAGAGTTCTCCGGCTAGTATTCCTACACCTCCAGCGCAAGGAGGTCAAGTACCTCCACCCTCCGGCGCCACGGTCACCATTACGAAATCTGTACCCGGGCCTGGCTCGCCTTCGAACGCTGGAGCTGAACCAATGGCAGCCTCAGCGCCGAACTCTGGTCCATCTCCTCCGAAAGGTCAAACTGTGACGGTATTCCAGACTATCACTGGCAGCAATGTCCCTCTGATGAGCCCGTCAGCGTCTATCAACACTGCAAACTCGAACCCAGCGCCTGCGGCAATGAGTATGACGACCAGGTCAACGCAAGCAGCAGCCCCAGTACAGGTTGGCGCGACAACGCTGGTGGTCACAGCACCAATATTTGGACAGCCCGCGGCGCCAGATCACACCACTACCGTGTACAGAACGATCAACGGCAGCACGATCCCATCAACTACTCAGGTCATCCCAGCCACGGCTATCGTCAGCAATGCGACCACAATGACCATCGTCGGGACTTTGGTACCTCAATCAAGGCTTGCCTTGAGCACGACCACTCCAGCGAGAAACAGCAGTTCCGTTCCCGCGACGACAGTGTTCCAGAACGTGACCGTTTTCGGGTCTCCCTCGACACCGCCTTCAAGCGGTCCTACGCTGACGGTCACGATCCCTGCCAATCAGACCAATGCCACGGGCTGCCCTCCGAGCACCAATGCGAGCTATGCAACGACCGCAACAGTGATGGCCAACTCCCTCTTCAGGGCTGGACCTACGCTCACGGTCACCGTTCCGGCAAGCACGACGAACAGTACGAGCTGCATGTGTGCACCAAGCACGAACGTGAGCTCGACCGTGAGCTATGTAGCGACTACGACAGTGACAGGGCCTGCTCAAACTGGTCCGAGCAACGCAAGCCCAGGTGTCGTCACCATTCAAAGCGTGCCTCCAGGCCAAAGTCCCAGCTACGCAACGACAACGACCTTGACGTCGCTTTTGACTACTGTCGTGGCGCCTGGAAACGGCCAGAGCCCATCGACGGTCACGCCTGTCATCACGGTACCTTCTGAAGCGTCTATCATCCCAAGCACATCAACGACTCTACCCTCTGGGTTCACGGTCATCACCACCAGAGCGCGGCTGGTGGAGGTGGTTTACGATGGAACGACTTTCCCAACGACCTTCACGGTCACAAGGATCGTTCTCGAGACCCTTCCACCAAGCACGACAACCGTGTCTCCCGCCGTCGAATCTCTCTTGACAGTCACGAACGCCGTTGGAAGCATCACCACAATCGTCCCCACACCCGCGATAGCAGGCAATACAATCGGGCTACCTGGCGTCGACGCGAACACGGTCCACCTTCCTGGAGTGATCGACGGTGCCACCACCGTCTCGCCGCCCACGGACTTACTGTCAACTATCACCATCATGCCACCGGCCGACGTCGTCGAGACAGCGGGTCCCCGTGTCACAACGAAGTCCTCCAATGGCTTTCTTGGCTCAATGGGGATACCCCATCTGACGAACCCCCTGTCGCATTCCCAGGGGACCCGGACGGTGGTCAACCCGATGTCCCGGATGCGCCCGATGCTCCAGAGGCTCCGAGTACTCCAGAGGCTCAAGACGCCCCTGGTGGTGCTCCAGATGCGGGGGTTGATGGGCGGAGTGAGGATGTGCCTGATGGGGCGTGTTGTCCTGCTCCTGAAGCGCCTGATGCTCCATCGGCAGATGCTCCAAGCACAGATCCGCCAGATGCTCCAGACACTCCAAGTCCAGATACCGCAGATCCGCCAGACACTCCAAGTACAGACCCGCCAGATGCTCCAGACTCTCCTAGTGCAGACCCGCCAGATGCTCCAGACGCTCCAGACGCTCCAGACGCTCCAGACGCAGATGACCCCGAAGCTCCGGATGCTCCAGCTACCGACCCTCCAGATGCTCCCGAGGCCCCTGATGCCCCTGATCAGCCAGACGCTCCTGATGCTCCCGATGCGCCAGGCGCTCCCGATGCTCCAGACGCTCCCGATGCTCCCGATGCGCCAGACGCTCCCGATGCTCCAGACGCTCCTGATGCTCCAGATGCTGATGACCCGCCTGATGCTCCAGACGCTGATGACCCGCCTGACGCTCCAGACGCTGACGACCCGCCTGATGCAGACGATCCACCAGATGCTCCGGATGCCGATGATCCACCAGATGCCCCTGACGCTCCAGACGGCGGCTAGAGGGATATATACTCTCTTCTCCTCGATGAAAGAATCTGTGGTGGGGTGTTGTTTGCTTGGTGGTATTGCTGTTGCCGCTTCGATGACGATGGCTTGAGGACCACTCGCCAGATTGAGATTGAGGACAAGCGAATGGACGTATCAGATCTTATGTGACCTGGGGAAGAGAGGGCGTGGCTTGACATGGAAGGCGTAAAGAGTGGGAAGGGAAGGCTGCCTCATGCCTGTTGGCCTTTTCTTTGCTGTACCTGAGGGACTTCTTATTGTAATCCTAACTTGTGCTTGCTTCCATTTTTGCAGTTCGTCCTCCGCATCCACAAAGCTGAGCGCCCTTCTTGGTGTTAGAATGCGATTTCTTCAGCGGCCAGTGCAGCTTTAATCTTTAGCCACTCCGCCCATGCCCTCTCATGCGTCTGGAGATGATCCACAGAGAGCTCCATGCAGTGCAAATGTGTGATGGTATGGAAGGGTGTCTGTGACATCTTATATGGCTGGGACTTTCGGTCATGACGAGCATATTTGAACTCAATCTTCGAGCCACCTCTATCCCGGTGCTCCATCCACGTGAGCCATCGGCAGAGTTTATGACCCTCGTCCATCAGGAAAAACAGAGCAGTACGAAGCTCGCTCTGAGAGAGCGTCACATGCACGACGCGCGCTGGATTGTCCATTGAGTCAGTGAAGAATCGAACGGCCTCTGCTTCGGAGAGCCCGTCGAGGAATTCGGCGAGGCAGTCGAAGTTGTAGTTGTGGACGTGCGTTTGGACGATGGGCGAGACTGTGCGGGCCAGACCGTAGTACTCTTGAGAGATCTGTCTGTTGATCTGTAACATCGGAGAGTCGATGGCGACTTTTTCGAAGCACCCGGGCCAGAAGTAAGCGGGTCGACTGTCGGCGATGATGTACTCGTAGATCTAGAAGTGAACGTCAGCGACTGGCGTGAGAGAGGGTGCGCGACACTCTCTGCTCTTTGGCGTACGTACGAGGCTGCGAATTTCTGCTGGCAAGTCGAGGAAGGGCGTCTGCTCGGGCGCATTGTCACGCTCCGGCGCATTGTCAAGTGCTTGTGTCATTGTAGCGACGGGATCAGGAGAGGCTTCCATGGCGCTGACGTGTTGAGGTGCACCACGGTGTGTTTGGCGTTTGGTAAGTGTGTGCACAGATGAAGGAAGTAGCTAGAATTAAGCGGAAGCTAGCATCGGGGGCCTTGGCAATCACATGTGAAACATGGCAGACACCTATCGGATCTCTAGGCAGCAGCCTATGCTTGCAAAGGGAGATTTTCGTCTCTCATGTGTTCTTGGAGGTTACTTACAGTGTTTGGATAGTACAAAGCTGTTTAAGAACTGGGTGGACGACTCTGTGTTCGTACACGATTGCCATACTATGTCTTGCGGCGGTGTCCTCATTGCTTCCTGATAACTCGAAGTAGCTCCGTCGTCAATGCATGAGCATCTCACTTGCAGTCTCATCGATTCGCCTGGTCCCGTCATTTAATCCTTGTTGCAGCTCTGATCTTGCGGCACTCCTCCGTACCGCGTTGCTTGCGATTCGACATCCAGCCATACGTGTCCAAACCATGAAGCCAGGGTTGATACCATCCATCAGTAACGTCGCCGAAGTTGCTCCACACGTATTCGAAACCGATATCCACGCCTTTCTTATGCCAAGTCTCCACTTTGTTGAGCCAGCTAGTGACTCCATAGATGACGGAGGTTGCACCTGTGACGATCTCGATGCGAAACGTCTGCGCAGGCGCATTTCCGTCTTCTCCAATCAGCCTTGCAACATCTTTATCATAGAGTTCTCCGAGATATGCCACGATGTGATCGAAGTTGAAGTTGAACACGCGCGTCTCAATATTTGCGCTGGTGAGAGCGACACTCTTGTATTCAGAAGAGACTTGTTTGTTGATGTAGAGCATCGGAGAGGTGTTGATGATCTTGACGATGGCCCGACTTCTGAGATAAATCCTCGGTCGTTCGGCACGGATCAACTGTAGCGGCGAGTCTTCTGTCGCATACTCGTAAATCAGGTTGCGGAGTTCTGCTGGTAGGTCGAGGAAAGATGTCTGCCCAGTCGCTTCGCTGGGGTCTCGTGTTGTTGCACTGACGAGACGGCGTGAGGACCTCATGATGGTGCGCGCAACTTGCACTGCTGATGACGCGCTGATTCTTTGATGATGTTGTTGTTTGGAGCGTTGCTGTGGAAGATTCAGTGAGGTCACTCAGAATGAGTAGGTGAGCCTTGGCGATCACATGAACGGCTGAGTCATGCGCCGATGGGCTCCAGGGTTCCGCTCTCGGAGCAAGTTTCTTGCCAACTCACAACAGCAACTTCACGAGTGCATCATTCACTCAAAGATTGTAGAAATGGCCCACTTCCTCGCCCTCGATTGCCGTCCCCGCTCGCTTCGGACGATATCTCTCACTGCGATAACAGTCGAAGGCTCTCAATACCAAGAAGCCTCTCAAGATCGAGAAGCCTAGACATACGTGGTTTGCTCCAAGCAATCAAGTCCAAGCTACAGACTCTTCCAATCTGTAACACAACATCAGCAGTGTTTGCACCACAACGGGCTGCTCTCTCCTTGGCAAAGAGAAGAAACTGTCACCCAACTCCCCTCGGGCATCAACGGCATTACATGTGCTTGTACAACCAGCCTGTCCGGACACAATCTCGGTCAAATTTGACATGCTGACAACACAGCCTTGTGCACGATGGCAGTGTTAAATGCTCCTCGCATCATTTGTCACACAATCGTGACCGCTCAGCCCTACAACGACAAATATGCCTCGATCCGCATCTCCCAACGGGAAGCTGCAGTGGTCAACAGGTACCCGTAGTTGCACGTTGTCATTGACGTTGAGATCTCTGTCGATGTGCTGCAGGTATCCGCGGACTGGACCGATCTTCTGTTGGGAATGTTTGTTGGAGTCGCAGGTAGCCGGGGTTCGATGCGTCCCAAGGTCATGGGAAGGGCAGAGTATCGGGCACTATGCAGCGTGGGTTTGTCACCCCAAATCAAGAATCGCTTGGTTGGCGAAGAGATAGAGCTGTTTGTGATGGCTTGAGAAAGTGGTTCTGATGTGACGAGCCGGACTTCCGCGCGGCAACGTACAGGTGCTGGAAACCTTTGTGTACTCGCAATATGTCAACGCCAGCGCTTTTCGAGAACAATCAGTACGACGAGTGCACGGTTTCAGTGCGAGGGACAGGCGTGACAGCTTCGAGGCTCCATGATCTTGGTCTTGTTGCTTGTTGTGTGGAAGGAGCTCAACGATGACATATAAGTCAGGGAGCTGCGACTCGAGATGTCAATATCAGCAAGAGCAGTTCACTTTCTCAGAGAGACATCTCACTCACACTCATTACTCAATCGCAACATCAGATATCTCATCCAGCACCAGTCCCAAGCAGCACCAACACGATATACCCACATCGACAAGAACCTCCCTTCTCGTCGATCACCAAACGCCACACCAGATCCTCCATACCAACGTCAAGCTGTGAGCCGTTATCCTCAAACATATCGTCCAGACACATCACTGACAAGTCAGCAGCTCCAATAATACGGATCAATCTTCACCCCGTCTCCACACATCGCCCAGCAACCATGTGCAAGTACTACGCCCACAGCCACCCCTGCGGCCACACCAAGACCGTCTTCGCCGCCTTCTGCCCGCAAGCCGCCCTCCTCCAAAAGCCCTGCGGCAGAGGCGAGATCTGGGCGACGGTCAAGATGGATCGAGACTGCACGCACTGCTACGAGGAGCCCGAGCCGGCAGTTCCTAGGTCGAGGGCCGGTGGTAGGAAGAAAGTGAGCCGGAGGTAGAGGGTGGGAAATGGAGGATGAAGTGATTTGAAAGGGGTGACTGGGGTCGGTGCGTTGTGAAGAAGGCCAAAACGAGCTCGAGACGCACCACTTCTTGCAGCTGGCTGTGTGGAGGGCAGTGTTGCTCAAGTGAAAGGAGCTTGGGGGATCTGTAGATGTCTTTCTTCTTCTTTGTGCATAGAAATAGAGGAGACAGGCGCAGAACGAAGAGTGTAGCCTTTTGGAATCGTACCAGTTTCCACGCGACCAAAGTTTCCTTCGGTGCTTCGTTGGAGGATTTGATGACCAAAGTCCCGAATGCGGTGCCAAGAAAGGCGACTCCAACAACAGCTCAGTCGAGGAGCTCTCGCTGACCTCGGGTTGGCAATGCTTTATGATCGGATCTGCTCTGTGTTCAGTGCTGATGTACGATACTGACAACCCCAACCCAGCTCATGGACTGACACTCACTCCACCTCAGCGTCTCCTACGTTCCTCAGACGACATTTCTCACACCAGCCATGATGTAATCCTTCACACCCCTCTTCTTCTGCATTCCCATCTCAGCGATGCTGGCTCGCCTCTGATCTTCAGAGACATCGACGCCGCTGACTCGCCTCTGGCTCTCCCGCATGCCAGAGTAAATATCAATGTCCTTGATCTTGACGTACAGTGGTCGATGCGAAGGGACCATCCACCAGCTGTAGACCTTCCAGCAGATGTAGAGGAACACTAGCAATGGCCCGGCGAGGTATGCCTGGAAGAAGCCCGATGCTTCGAGGTACGGCCCGCCAAGTGGGTAAAGCGCGGTGTAGAATGAGGCGATGAGGGCGATGACATTGATGGCGAGGCAGACCCAAGAGCCCCACACGCCGAAGACTGCACGGAAGGGCAGCTCATCGAGGCTGTGGCCGTTGTGAACCCTGGTATGAGGTAAGTAGATGCAGACGCATAGAAATTGACGCAAGGCTTACCAGGCCATACGGAATCGGATGTGAGCAACAGCAATAGCGCCGAAAACGAACAAGACCGTGATTCCAGACAGAGCGAGGAGCCAGTCAAAGATAGTGCCACCATTGTCCGCGAGGTTGATGTACGCCAGAAGACCGAAAAGAAGCTGCAGGATGATGACCATGGTCGGGCGGCCTTTGCGATCGACGTACGCGAGGAACTTCGGGGCCATCCCTGTGAGGTGCGAGGGTTAGCAAGTAATCGGTATAAGACAACAGCCGTCAGAACAACGAACCATTCTCGGCCAGAGCCTGGACTGTGCGGGTTGATCCAAACATGCACGAGTTAGCGACACTCATGACTGCGATGAGGATCACGGCGTTGAAAATCGAGGGCAAGACGTTGATACCCGCACGCTGGATAGCAATCACAAAGGGTGAGTAGCGAGACTCGGGGCCATCGCCAGACAGCACGCTCGCGAGAGGAGGCACGTCTAAGCCGACTAGAGCGAGGTTGACAACGTAGAAGATGAGAATGCGCCAGACAACCTGCTTAGAGGCTCGTGGGATCTCCTTGGCGGGGTCTGCGGCCTCAGCGGCGGCAAGGCCAGTCAGTTCGGTGCCTGTGTAGGCAAACGCGGCATTGACGAAAACACTGCAAAAGCCGTGAAAGCCGTTTCTGAAGCCCAAGTCGCTGTAAGGTTGCTTGCTGTGGGTTAAAGAGTCAGCCAGCGTTTTGTACAGCACGCAATAACGACTCACAAGTATCTGTTGCCGATATACTCTGTGCCTGGGACTCCGCCGGTGTTGATGATGATGCCCAAGATCATGAAGCCGAGGCAAGCTGTGATCTTGATGATGCTCAACACGAACTCGACCTCGCCGTAACCGCGGACGCCAAAGTACTGGATGGCAACCAGGGCGACCAGGAGCGGGGTAATCCAGGCAGCGTTGTTGATGCCTTCTGAGCCTGGCCAGTAGTGGATGATGTTGCAAGCGGCAGAGATCTCGAAGGGCAGGACTGTAAGCCAGGAGATGGCGTACTCCACACCACAGGCCCAACCGAAAGACGGGTCGACGAAGCGGCAGATGTACATGGTGAAGGCGCCGTTGATGGGGTACATGACCGCAAGCTCGGCAAGAGCTTGCATCATCAGGTAGATCATGATACCGATAGCCAGGAATCCGATGATAACTGATGCTGGTCCTCCACTGACGAAAGAACCTCCAGATCCGATGAAAAGACCAGAGCCAATGGCGCCGCCGCTGTGGTGTTGTTAGTCCTGTCTTATAACACAAGCTCGAGTGAGGCGACAAGACGTACATGGCAATCATCTGCATGTGTCTGCCCTTGAGATTGCGGTGAAGTTCATTCGTCTGGCCGACGACGACATCGTGAGGACCATCGTCGTCGCTGGAGGTGTGGCCGTAGCCAGGCTTATCGACATCGTGGGGAGCGACGTCGTGCTGAGTCTTCTCCATTTCCGCGTCCTCGTGTCGCAGAGTATCGCAACTGCGGTTTCAGCGACGACTGATGGAAGAGGAACAATTCCAGAAGGTTGACGAAGGTTTTAGGGGCGCGGCGAGGCTGAAGCCATATACGCAGAGGGGGTGCGGGCGCGCGAGTGGAGTGTTGATACGGGAAGGAGCGATACCCTTAAGCCGCAGATAAGAACGCGCCTACCAGGTTGCCATGCGATGTTGCATGCGCGCGACGGGTGCAGGGCTAGTGAATGGTGTGGAGGCGTGGTCGGCGGAAGCGCATCACAGAAGCCAAGCGAGCCCATCACAAGCATCACAAGCATCGCCCCTAGCCTTTTACGCAATGTCTTCGACATCCAAGCCATGATAGTGCTCGCGTGCGCCGAGGATACTGTGCCGCCTCTCGGCTCAACTAGCCCAAAGGGCCAAGCCGCTGCTCTACCAACA
Source organism: Zasmidium angulare (assembly GCA_002786045.1). NCBI lineage: Eukaryota > Fungi > Ascomycota > Dothideomycetes > Mycosphaerellales > Mycosphaerellaceae > Zasmidium > Zasmidium angulare. The sequence continues at coordinate 1,321,916 of NHNX01000012.1, forward strand.
GACCCCTCCCTATCGGAACGCTCTGAATCGGTCGTAGCCAGTTCGTCGTCGGAGTATCAGTACGTATTCGCAATTGGATCATTTCCACGCGGCCACTAGAGACGAAGAATGGCATCACAATGTGTTGAGCCCAACTTCTTCAACGCTGTTGCGCAAAAGGATCGAGCTCGACTTGGCTGGAACGCTGAGATCGGCCATGGGTCCCGTTGCAAACGAGGGGAGGACTTGCATGATGCGTGTGGTGAACGCAGGTCGGGGACCGGAGCTGGAGAATCTGTCTTGATCGCCGAGAGTGTTTCCTCAGCCCCACGATAATAGCGCCTTCCTTCTCGTCGTTCTTAGCTTGTGCTCCGGTATGTCGACGCGCTGCCCAACCGTGTCTGGACTCGGCTCAAGGCAGACTGATCATTACAAATTAAATACGCTGGAAGGATGGAATAGGTGGCCTTAAGGTCGAAGCTCCCCACGCCTGCTCCACGGAACCGAATCACCGCGTGCGACCAACAGCCCCTTAGTCATCTACATACGTCCTATCGAATACGAAAGCGGGATAGGCGAACTCCAGTCGCACTTTCGTTCCCAATGCAACCTGATCTGGCCAGCCTCCAACGTATCTTGTCTTTCATTCCTTCATGCTGGACGCGCTGAAACGCCGCACCCTCATACCGTACACCAGAAGTGCCAACGGGAAGAGTCTACTCGAAGCCGTCGCCGAGGGAGCGAGAACGGATTTGCCCTAGAGCTAGCGCGCGAAATGGGAAGGTGCACATCGTGCCACATCTCGTCGAAAAAGGTCCAGATATCAATTGCGCATCCGAGAAGCACCAAGTCAATGCCAAACCAGACATCTGCTCCAGCGAGGTGAGGTCAAAAGAAGCTCGTCGCAGGATCCACCATGACTGGTGTCAGCCAGCCATGCTCACGCCAAGTTCGTGTCATCGTTACCGAAGGTATGAGTGACTCCACGCCACTGATACCTGCCGGATGCATCTTGCCAGTGGACCAAATTCAATATCTCGTGGAGAAGGGAGCAATGTTGAACGCGAGAACGCGACAGACGCGGATGGACGCTGAACGCAGTCACACAGCAGGACAAGTCACTGTCGGACGGATTGGGTACTCTGTGGGTTGAAGGCGGACGTCATGCGCTTCAACAGCGCTGGATAGAACGCTAAAGTGCCCCATATCTCGGAGGACAACGACGCTTACACGCTATACCGGAACAACAGGATGCTGAACATGATACGTACGCTAAAGCTTGCGGCCGATGCTTGTGGATCTCGTGCAACGAGTCCGATCCACTTACATAAAACAGTCTCATCGTCGGTCTGTACAGAGTAGTACTACGAGACCAAAGTGATTGCAAAAAATCAGTATTCCGACCGCCGGAATCGAACCAGCATCACTTCAGAGGGGGTGCCAGCAGGAGTTGCTCCCGCCGCACACGCTCCACCCTTTGGTTGTCTTACCATTGGACCAGATCAGACGAAAGTTGAGGACTAAATGTCATATATGAAGATTAAGGGCATTGATCACGGGTCCAGAGACTGCGGGAGACAAATGAGAGATGAAGAATCGCTACCTTGGTGTCCAGAATGCGAGTCACAGGCATACATTGATCTGACACAAGATCCGGGAAACCTGCAGCTCGGTGTAAGCCCCATGGCGCTGGGAACAAGAGCCCGCAACAAATTCGTTGTGAATCCAGACACGAGGAAATGCAGGCGGCACTTTCACGACTGCGAATCGAGCTAGAAGACGCACACAAATGAGCTTCGACAGCGGAGGGAGCTGCGTGCCCGTGGTCTGCAACTTTTTTATGAGGACAAGGTGCGAGATGGGGGACACAACGTTTCGGAAATCGACCAACGACTATCCGAAAAGACAGACAATGGAGAGGCAGAGCAGCATGGACTTGAAGTTCCACGAGGCAACCTGGTATCGAGGACATGGCATAGATGATGAGCATGTAGACAACAGCCACAAGGTAGACTACAATCATGGCAACGAAGATCACGACTCCGAAAGTTTGGTGGAGCATGCTAATGTCGGTAACGAACCGGCAGATGAACGGCAGGAAGTTCTTAGCGACAACAAGATTTGCGACGATAGTGATTGAGATCACGGAGGCTATGAACAAGAGCAGCCCCGTCAATTTCTTCCAATAGGCCCAGGGAAGTAGTAATGCTGGGGTCTGTATGTGAAATACGAGGTATACGAGCTTTATGCAAACCACCTCTCTCCGGCTGGCAAGTGGCTGCTTGGAGGATGGCTAGGGCAGGAGTTGCTCAAGCGAGCAGAGGACGAGTCTGCTAAGTAGATGTCTTTTTTTCCTTCTTTGTACACTGCGTAGACATTGAATGGGAATTCAGAAATCGATAGCATAGCCTTCTCGGGAACTCGCGAATCTACTTCCCTAGTGATCTTGGGATCTATGCGCCCAGCCCTATCGTTCGGGAGTATCATCGACACCATCGTCAGTACAGGGCTCCTCGGCAAGAGCTGCAGTGTATCGACGCCATGTCTCTGCCGAGTGTGGTAAAGATGGCCGGGAAGTCAACCTTCCGACCTTCGCGAAATGCATCCATGGTCCTCTCGTGGAGCACACGTGCGGATGTGCGATCGCGTAGATATGAATGGGTAGGTCAGCAGTGTCATCGCCAATTGTATTCTCTCCCCTGTATATATTTCCAAGGTGTTGTTGATAAAAAAGAAGAGACGTCGATGAAAGTTCCCACCACCATGTCGCGCTTGCGTAGCTTGTTCCGCAAGACGGAAAATGCCGATGAGCTTGGACGTGCTTCTAACGTCGATGGAGATGCTCCTCTTCCTACAACGTCGACTCGAGATCAAGATGTTGAAGATGCAGCAAGAGATGGAGAGAGCAAGGAACATGGTGTCCTCACAGAGCACTTTGCTTCAGCGCCGGGCGGAGACGTCGAACAACGAGACGCGATCAACGACGATCAAGTGAACGAGAAAGCCCAGACAACAACAACCACCCGAACATCTCAAGATGCCGACCAACCAGGCGCCACTGCTGACGAAGAGGACGACTCCAAATACCTCAAAGGCGCCAAACTCCTCCTCCTGACCACCGGCCTCCTCCTCGCAACCTTCGTCGTAGCCCTCGACAACACAATCATCGCAACCGCAATCCCAAAGATAACCTCCATCTTCGACTCTCTCGACGACGTCGGCTGGTACGGCAGCGCCTACCTCCTCACTACCACCTCGCTACAACCCTCCTTCGGCAAAATCTACACCTACTTCGACGTCAAATGGGTGTACCTCTCGGCTTTGCTCATTTTCGAGCTGGGATCGATTTTGTGCGCTGCGGCGAGGAATAGCACGATGTTGATTGTGGGGAGAGCGGTGGCGGGTGCTGGAGCCGCGGCGTTGTTTAGTGGGGCGATGACGATTATTGGGTATAGTGTGCCGCTGAGGAGGAGGGCGTTGTATATTGCGCTGTTGTCGAGTGTATTTGGGGTCAGTAGTGTGGTGGGTCCGATACTGGGTGGTGCGTTCACGGATAAGGTATCGTGGAGATGGTGAGTTTTTTGAGGCAACGCTCTGGTGTATCTGTGGTGCAATGCTCATGATATTGCAGGTGCTTCTGGATCAACCTCCCCTTTGGAGCCGTCAGCATGGCCGTAGTGTTCTTCTTCTTCGCCAACCCACCTAGACGATACACGGACATGACGGTCAAGGAGAAGATTAAGCAGATCGATATCGCAGGGGCATTCCTTTTGATCTGCGCCATCGTGTGTCTTCTGCTTGCACTTCAGTGGGGTGGCTCCACATACGCATGGTCAGACAGCAAGGTATACGGTTGTCTGGTCGGATTTGGATTGCTCCTCATCTGCTTCATCGCTTTGCAGTTCCACCTGGGAGACAAGGCAACGCTGCCTCCGAGGATACTGGGCAAGCAGAGGACTGTGAGGGCATGTGCTCTGTTCTCAACCTTCCTTGCCATGGCACTCTATGCGTAGGTGCACGTCACTTGGAGTAGTGAAATCAGTACTGACCACCTGGCAGACACATCTACTACCTGCCATTCTACTTCCAAGCTGTGAAAGGCGTTGGCGCTGAAGCTTCTGGAATCCGCACGATACCCTACCTCGTTAGCACCACATTATCTTCGATCGTTGTCGGCGCAGCCATAACCATGATCGGTCCTTACAATCCACCTATGTAAGGACAAACACAAAATCGCCGAAATTTCGTGCCAGCTGACAGCTCACAGGTGGATCGGCTCTGCCATATTCGTCGTCGGCTGCGGCCTGCTTTATACCCTCAAAGTCGACTCCTCGACCGGAACCTGGATCGGCTACCAAATCCTCGCAGGCGTAGGAGCCGGCGCTTGCGTGCAGATCCCATTCATCGCCGTGCAAGTCGTACTACCCGAGAAGGACATGCCCATTGGCAACGCCATCGCCATCTTCTTCAACACCCTCGGAGGCGCTATAGCCGTTTCAATCGCACAGAATATCTTCAGCAACACGTTGATCAAGCAACTGCCGAAATTGGCGCCAGGCGTGGACGTAGCGCGAGTTGTCTCGGCTGGAGCTTCGCATGTGAAGGAGGCTGTACCGCCGAATCTCTTGCCTGGGGTGTTGCAGGCTTATGATAAGGCTGTTACGACGGCATTTATTATGCCTATTGCTGTTAGTGGTTTGGCGTTTCTGGCGAGTTTGATGATGGAGTGGAAGAGTGTGAAGGGGAAGAAGTTGATGCCGGGAGGTGCTTAATACTTGGGTGTCGAGCTTCTGCTCGGCTAAGTACGAATTTAGATTTGAGGATAGAGACACCAGGCATCATGTCGTTCGCCAGCCCCAACAAGAGCAACCCAATGTCTCCGTGCTAGTCGCAGGAGCACACGCAAGCAGTACCACGGTACGGGTGAAACACACAAGGAACTGCTGCAGGGTAAGGTGTGTTCCAGTCGAATGCCGCATCAAAACAATCGAACGAGTGCTCGAACTCCTACACCTACATTCGGATGTGATTACACCTGATTGGAAAGTTGAATCTGAAGTACTTCCTCACAACACATCCCGTCGTCCATCGACCAGCCACGTGATATGCATGTCAAAATGCCAGCCAATCAACGACAGGCGTCACCGCCATTTCTCAGATGGCTGTCTTTTTTTACCACGTCTCAGACCACTGCATCCGCACATTAGCTTGCCTGCTCGTTGCGACGGGCTCATGCGAGTATGGCCCCGTGAGCAGCGTAGTGCGAAGGATTGCTGGTCGACCCGGGCAGGGGAGGTGCGATGAAGCGAGGTCTTCGTCCTGATCTGGCGTGGGCGAGAGCGTGAGTGCCGTTCGAGGTAAGCGGGAGTTGGGACATGTGCGCTGCTGTGAGACGGGAGCGGCTCGGGTGCGATGGTGCGGTATGGGATGATATGGTACATGTGCGGTGCGGTCATGGAGTTGACAGATTGTACTTGGATTGCTGGTGCTGGGCGAGATGTGACGTTCGTGGTTGGCGTCGAGGTGAACGGGAAGGCACTGCTCGTGCGACTGCGCCAACCACCTGCAGACACATGGACGACGTAGCTCATAGCATGACGGTATCGATGTTGTCGCGGTGGTGAATATCCCAAAGTCCATCATCGCTTGAGGAATTGAGTTTGCCGGCTAGCTGCTTGCAGGGCTAGCGGCAACGGTTCGTTCTGTCGTGCCAACGCATACTCTGACCTCGACTCCTCCCAGACGGTCCAACATCCACTGAGAGTTGCGGCGTGCCTGCGCCTACGTCAGATCGGGCTCGCTGCTGGCCAGCGCAGGCCGCGTCGTGCATGCAAAGTAGTCTGGGTTAACGGTGCCACGTCTGCTGCTGCAGCGACAGCGACAGCGGAGTCCATGGCCCACCGCATGCACCTAGCCGGCAGTAGTCGAGTGCCATGTCCTGTCCGCCCCTCGCCCACGTCTGCTTGTCCTCCTTTCCTGCCCTGCTGCTGCGAACGAGCCTCGAGAGTTGGGCATTGACGGCCCTGCTGGCGTTGGAGGAGTTGGTGGTTGTTCTGCTGCTTGAAAAGATCCGAAGTCCGCTACACCCGATCCTGCGACTCGCCCATATTCGCCCATCCGTCCATACCAAGAGTCTCGCCTGCGATCAGCGCACAGAACCGGGGTCGAGCGCGAAATTGATTGAAGAGTCGACGGGGCTGTGATTGAAAAAGCGATTGCCCCTCCAGCGCCTGCGTTTGCCACCACATTCTCACTCCTTCGCCATAGCAGCAGCATAAGAAGAGCAGAAGGTGGCAGTACAGGACAGACCGACGTCGACGATGCGCCAGCGCGAAGACGACATCCACCAGCCACCCGCCGCCGACGACAACACACTGCCGGCGACGTCTGACCGTCTCTGGACCCAACTCCGTCCTTCATTGGTGCTTCATCGCCAGCCCAGCACGAATCACACGCTGCCCTGCTGCTAGCACCAAAGTCTGTTTTCCTACGCACATAATAGGTACTACTATTCTCTCCCATCATCATCCTCACATCTCCACTATTCGCGCAGACTCGTCCTTGCCCTCCAGCGTCCACCGACTGATGGCTTCTAGTCCAGCGCTTCCCGCCGCCGGCCGGACCAGGTGTCGTTGCGCTGCCAGGAGGACGCTGTATTGCTGCTGTCCAACTCGTCCTGGCTTTTCTCCTTTCGGTATTTCCAGGCCTCTAATTGTGCCATTGGCCGCACATAATCACGGCACCCTCCAATCTCCACCGCCGCAATCTCCTTGCTCTGCCTATTCGCCGCATACCCTGTACGCGATCGCGGCTAGCACGTTACCGCTGTCGCTACATCAAGCGCCGACGACGACGACCTTTCGATTAGGTGCTGATTCCGACTGCTGCCAACAGCGGCATTGCTCGGCGTCGGTCCGCTTCATTCGTCGACCGGTGCTACCGCTTGGGGTACGTGGGCTGGGCTGAGAGGTATGCTGTGCTGTAGACTACCAACCACGTTGATATCACTCCGCGGGTTGCACACTATACACGTGGTACTGTCCTCACAGGCAGTCACTCTCACGACACTTTGGTCGTTTTCAAGGCTTTTCGTTTGGCGGTGTTGGTCCTTGTCTTTCGATCGCGCACTCACAGTTCGATACTAACCATCTGGATCTCACGAGACACTGACCATTGCACGAGCTTTGTTGGCTCTGGTCGATGGCAGTGTCTCCAATCGAGGAGAAGATCTTGGGTCGCCTCGCCAAGCAGACAGCACCATTCAACGCACTCCTCTCCGCATCACTGTATCAGGTCTTGGGATTGTCAATCCTGCTCTCGAGGAAACTGTACAGGGCGCGAAAGCTGCGCAAGCTTGACATTACACGAGACACCAAGTCTCTTCAGCTCTACCATCACATCATCTGGCTCGCGAGGGAGGGTTTGTCGATTACGGAAGTGTACATCTTACCGTACTGTCAGGATGGAGAACGTGGGCCAGAATGTCGGGTCATGGCAGCGAAGCTACGAGCCTCGCTCTATCACGTCTTCTGCCTGTTCCACAATCATCCTCCCATCAGCCAACTCACAGGTCGCTCATATGACTCCACGAGTCCACTGTCAAGCGCACAGTCCCCTCAAGCGACGCAGGGGACGAAGAGCTCGCCGAAGAGATCACCACCGAGCGAGAGGGACGGTGGTAGACACGCGAGACAGCGCTCTGCAAACACGGCACTGCGAGACCCTATCCCTTCGATGACATCGGAGGCCTCGTACGTGACGAATCCGTACGCGGCAGCTCAATCACCACCACCCCCTGGACTGGCAATACTGGGTGGACAGGGCGAGGCAAGACGCACACCGACTCGACCACCCGGTCTGGTTCCCATCAACATCTCGCCAACACAGTCCGCCGCGTCGTTCTTACTACCTCCCCTGAACTTCGTGCCCATGGCGAGGGAACACTTCGACAACGCGCAGCATCTTGCCAACACCCTCCTCGCGCCAACTCACGCCCTGCGTCTGTCAATCGCTTTGGAACACGCGGCTTTTCTTTGGGACTGCGCCAAAGAGCACGAACGAGCGCGTAAACTGGCCCGTCGCACCATCAAGGACGTCTACAGCTCCTCTGACGGCCTCGACGACGACGAGTTCGCAGACGCTTCAGCATTAGTCCAAGCACTAGGCGGGATTGTGAGAAGAGGATCGAACGACTCAACTCCTCGACCAAGCACCGCGACGCTCCAACAAGGCCAACAGAATACCAGCCCTAATCAACGCCTCCCACGACAAAACCCACCCTCCAACAAACCACTCATCGATCGCACCATAGCTGTGAGTCCAGCCGAGAACCGCCGCAGTAGGCACAACACACAACCTTCCCAGGGCATACCTGTCAGCCACATCCCACGCTCCACGATGCGCACCCCCGAGCGTCTATCAACCGTCCCTGAGGTTGAATCCATGGAAGAAGCCGCGACGACGACAAACACGCAGGCTACGATCCTCAGCCCGCCCGTCTCACGCCTCAGCAGTCGCAGCGAGGGCGCGCGCCGCGTTTCGTCTGTTACGTCTGCGGCGAGTGACAAGGCTAGTAAGCGGCGGATTGTGGAGCAGGCGGAGGAGAGGGCTGCGAGCCGTCAGAGTCAGCGCAGTCGCGGAAGTCGGAGGAGTAGACGGAGTCGCGAGAGAGAAGAGGGTGGCAGTCCAAGAGGAGAGGGTTCGTCCTCGTCGCAGCCGCATAGTCGTCAGGCGACGCCTCCTGAAGGGTACGTGAGACGCAAATCTTGATCACGAGCTGGAGATGAACAAGAGTGGTGGTAACTGGTGCGCCCTTTTTCAGGATTCAAACGACTCCCCAACGACGTTCAAGTCCACGAGACGAACGTGGATGGAGGTCTTCACCACCGAAGCGCAATACTGCACCTTCTCGCCAGACTGCCTCACCCACTCGACCCAAAACAGCGCCGACATCAACCCAAAGATCAATTCCTACAGCCTCATTATCGACCAGCGCGCCGCAACAGCCTCCGCCCGCTGTCGACGATCGCCGCGAAGCAATCCTCCGTACGCTGCAGATCCTCTCTGCTGTGTCGAGGGGATTGAATGTGTCGTCATCACCTTCCAGTAACAACAACAGTAATAACGCTGAGAGGAATGCTAGGAGTCGTCATGGGACGGTGAGGAGGGTCGTTTGATTTCAATCACTGTCCCGTCTTCATATGACCGGAAGAGAAATATAATCAGGAGATGTGATGTATGGCATGAGACAGTGGCGAGCAAAATGAACAACGGGCCTGGCTCAGGGTCATGGTACATGAGCGATGTATGACGAATGATATGGGATGGATGAGACGAGGAAAGAATAATCTGGGCTGGATAAAAGGACTTCAGCATGTGGGCATAGCATAACCCAAAGACAGGACTCAAAACATGAACTTTTCTATAGTACAGAACAAACACGTCTTGCCACTGTGTCTCCCGAACCTTCTTCGCTGGCGTAAAAGTGCTAGCCGAGTATACCGCAATCTCCCTCGTCTCCCAAAGAGGTAGGGAGAAATGATTCATCATCAATAGAGCCCATTCTCGTCTATGACCTTGTCAAGGTACTTCCACCACTCGCCTGTGCCGTAGAAGCGGTCTTCTGCCAATCGCTGGCCAGTATCTTCCCCCTTGAGCCTCTCGAATCCGTCCTCGTCTTTCTCGTATCTCAAAGAGATGAAAGTGAAGTCGAGCTTTGTGAAGCATGCTAGGTTGATTGGGCTTTCAACCTCGGGCAGGCCTCTGGGGGTCACTGGCAAAATGAGATGGAGTTGCTTGAGCTTACCGGCCTTCTCGAGGACGCGAGCAGGATCTTTCGAGACCTCCTTGCGGAACCAGAATTCATCGTATATAAAGCCCGGATGAGTGGTCTTCCGAAGCTGCAGGTAGAGACAACCTTGACTGAAGGCGTACTCTTTGCTCTGTTCCGGAGGTAGGTAGACGGTGGCTGGGTGGCTAACGGCGATCTTGCGTAGCATCCCACACTTCTTGAGACCGATGGTAAAGAGGAAGAAGTCGAGCGCAACCCAGCCGGTCTGGTTCGAGAAGCGGAACTCGTTCGCGCCATACAGGATTGGTGATGCCTCGGCGCAGATCTGCTTGTTGACTCGGAGGAAAGTCACGTAGCAGCCAATGGTTTGATTCTTCCACTCGCCATGATACTTGCGGACGCGGTTGAAGTCTTTTTGCCAACCTTCACGAGCGCCATTGTCGTGATAGCGGCCTGCAAAGAGGAACGGCTCTGGACAGAATTCGACCGGCTTGTCGGCAACGAACATCTCCTCGTAGATCTTGTTCTTGAGCTCTCCAGGGAGGTCGACGAATAGAGTCTTCTTGGGCGTCTGCAAAACATCAACTTTGGTACATAAACCCTGCCGGGATACACAAACCTTGAACCCGGGGTCGATGTCGAGGCGCTCTTTGCACAGATGGGGAAAGTCGTGGTAATCACAGATACATGAGCCGCGATAGTCACCCTTTGCAAGCTTTCTGCGGTAGCGTGCTGGATGTTTTGGCATGCGATCGCCTTTGGAGCGAGGCGCCTCGAGGATGTCAAGAGGGCGAAAGTGCTTGCCGCACTCCATCACGCGCGGCTTGATGGCGGCATCTTGCGCGGTCTCTGGCGCCATACTTGTATTTGAGTCGAGGTGTTGGTGTGTTGACTGAAGATGGCGAGAGAAGAGAGCGGTCGGCAGAGCTATGTGAAGTGAGGGCTTCGCGGGTCAGGTGAATCGTCCGCGTTTTCATGTGACCGCCAAGACCAAACACACTAGCCCAAGCTTCTATTCCAAAGCTCGGCGTCACTTCTCCATCTCTTCACACCTCGACAGAGAAATACATCCCGTCGCAACGCACCACCCGAAAGCAATGGAGGACTTGCCCAGCTCTGTCGCGCAACCAGCGCAAGAGTCTGTCGCTGTGTCTCGAAAGACAGGCTTCCTCGACTTGCCGCCCGAGATTCGTACTTTCGTCTACGACCTTGCGCTCCCACGCGACCGAGTGTTCAAGCTCGAGACTGGATACTCTTGGTCCTCAGGTCATACCTGCAAGCGCCTGAGGGTGGGGTCTGCATCGACACGTGAGACAGGTATCTTGCCCGGTATTGTCTTCGCCAGCAAGATAATCTACTCTGAGGGTACGCGCAGCCAAAGCTTGTCAGAGACTTGTTCACTGACTTTCCACAAGCGACACCAATCATCTATGCCCTCAACAAGTTCACTACCAACGACGTGCATACCTTCCGCTTCTTTCTGCGATGCATCAGGGGCCAAGTCCAACACCTCCGCCAAGTCGCTTACGAAGGATGGTCCAGTCATGATGACCTTCAAGAGATCGCTGTCGCCCTGAAGCCAGCCAAACACCTCTCTAGCTTTGGCGTCGGCTGGCAGTGGTTTCTCGACCCGGAAGCGTTCGTGAAGGTGTTACACCCGCTCTTGACAGCCCTGTGCGAGGCGAGGAAAGACAAGTCTGTTGAGGAGAGGGGGGAAATCTCCAGAATTTTCTCGATCAAGCCTGGCGACTACAGGAATTATTGCTACGGAACCGGGTCTGGCGTTCAGCAAGCAGTAGAGCGTTTCGAGACGAAGATGCAAGTGATGATTGAGAAGAAATACGCTCACATCTTGAACTTGCCTTAAGCTGCCGCGGCGTCTATGGAACATGAGAGGTGCCTCGTTCAGCAACAGGTTGTCACTTTGCGGATGTGTGGCAGATGCACACTGCTGGCGGCAGGGGCGGTTTTCGGTGGTTGGGGCTCGGGCATGAGAGGCTAGCACCAGGAGATCAGTCATTGATTATCTGCACATGCAGTAGAGACGAAGGAGATTCATCGCCCCACAGCTGCAGTTCAGTTTCCTATTGACACATGTCCTCGGAGACAACACCTTCGTACTTGTCTTCATCTCAGAACCCAATTTCGAGTCCTTCATCTTCATCTCATACCCTTATCTGCCCTTAGGCAACCTCCACCGAGACATTCGTAACCACATTCCCCTTCGTAGCCACCGAATACGGGCAAACCTCCTTCGTCCTATCCACAAGCTTCTGCAAATCCTCCTTCTTCATGCCCTTCGCCCACACATGCATATCCACTCGAATGCCCAGATCCAACTGCTTCAGATCTCCAATGAGGTGTGCGGTGCAGTCGACGATGCAGTCTTCCGGCTTTAATGGAAGCTTGATGCCGAGAGTTGGTGCTGTGGCGCCCATGGCTCCTTGGAAGCAAGCTCCGTAGCCAGCGGCGAAGAGCTCTTCGGGGTTGGTCTTTGCGCCGTCTCCACCAAGGGATTTGGGCATGCCGAGCTCGAGGTCGAAGTGGTCTGAGTGGACTTTGCCTTGGCGGCCACCGGTTGCTTTTGCTTGCGACGATGCGAGGGCTGGTGCGCTGGCGGCATTGAGGAATCGCTTGGCGGGTGGTGTGATGGTCGCCAGACGTGGGGTAGTTCGAAGAACTGGTCGGAGGGCTCGTAGTGATGCCATTTCTGATGTGTGAGGCTGCGAGAGACGTGAAGTGTTGTTACAATGATGAGACTGGAGAGGGGAAGCGACGTTTGAAGAGCATTGCCATTGGGAGCTTTGACATATGACGTCCAACCACGTTTCTAAGCTCTCGCGCTTGTCCCAGACTGTGACCCCTGTCTGAGTCTAATGATCCTGCGAGCTGTCGTCCGACGTTCAACCCCTAGCGACGTTCAACCTCACTTCCTCCCAATCTCTTCTTTCACGTATCACGTCGAATAGGAACCTCGCTTGCCTCTGATGTAAGCCTTGAACCGATTTGGCCAGCGCTTCTGGTCCCTGCAGGATTCGAATGCTGGCAGGTTAGTTGGCAACACCGAGTCAGAACATGCTTGCTCGTAATGGGCACCTTGGCCTCTGGGCGAAGGCGCGTGCTGCTCATGTTGACGATGGGTGAAGCTCGTGAATGTGAGCATTTTTGCGGCCAGTGAAGGCTCGGATGGGAAGCTGCGAACGGTCAAGTCATTCTTCAATGGAGATAGGGTACTGTGAACTTACCTTGCATGCAGGTTGCTGCTGTTGATGTGAAGCAAGGGTGTTGACATGTCGACAGAAGCTACTCGGGACCTCGAGTGTCATTCAGTATTGTCGAACTTACCGGAATGATTTGGATCCATTGTAAAGCTAGTCTCCCTGAGGGGCCCAGCGAAATTGAGGTCATGCGGCAGGTTCCGCGGTGACAATTGTTGAGTGCGCTGCAGTAGAACCGCAGCTGCGTCGAGGGATGAGTGGTGGTTACCACTTTCGATTGTCGGGTTGAGTTGGTGAATTCTGTGGCCGAAGCGAAGCTTGGGCTGTTGCGACCGAGCGCTTTAGTTGCGACATCGAGCGGCGGGTTGCTGCTCAAGATATCGACTTTCATCTCGGACAAGCGGCGTGGTAGGTTCCACAAGCGTATCTTCGAGTTGGTCTGAAACCTTTTCGGTCATTCAGTCCGGTCTGATTGCGACGTTGAGTAGCGGTCTGCTTCTCGCGTCGGTTTGATCATCTCAGACAGTTGGGTGGCAGGTTCCACCAGTTTGTCGTCGAGTTGATCGGACGGCCTTTCTGGCCTCTGTCGGTTCGGTCATGTTGCGACTTCGAGTGGGTTTCTGCCTCTCCAGATGTCGGCTTGGTATCTCAGACAAGTGGCGCGGATGGGTACGCATGCATTGTCGTCAATGTGGGACGGTGCCCGTTGGTATGACGGGAATTCCCGAGTCGTGTTGAAGCTTCTCGCTGTTCAACTTGTCTCAGACAAGCGGTGCGGCTGGTTTCGCGTGCATTGTCGTCGACGAGGGACTGCGCCCTCCTCTTTTCTTCTGACGGGAAGGCGGCGAGTGGTATGTCGCTGCGGGCCCGAGTTCTGAATGTGTTGCCGGCGAGCGGCTGTGCTGAGTGTTCTCTCAGACAAGCGAGTAGCAGTAGGTTCTGCAACTTGTCCTCGAGTTGGTTCTGATTATGGTGCTATGCTCGGAGTTGTGATGCTCTGATCGAAGCTGTGGTGCCTGCACCGAAGATGGAAGAGCTGGTTCAACGACTTCTCGTCGCTGATGACTCCGTGTTGGCGGTGTTGCATGTCCATCAACTCGTGCGACGAGTGAACGCGACGAGACCGTGGCAAGACAGCTGATTTCCGAGCGATATCGGGTGAGGTCTACGCCTCATCATTTTCCGTGGTTCTGCAGTCAAGTCAGTGTGTGGTCTCGCAAGATGCGAGACCTCGAGTAGCTTCTGTCGAGTGTCAATGTTGGTGGTGGTGATAGTGATGATGTCGGTTGGAGGAGGAAGCGGAGAGAACAAAAGAGCAAGGCGGCGAATTTGAAAAGTAGCGCGTTGTCCGCCGCAACGCCGCTAATATCCTTGGCACTCAAAATTGGAAGGAGCGACGTTCACATGTGATCACAGCTCGAAATCATGCATTTCCCGTCATCTTGCGATTTCACAAGACACAACAGCATGCGACTCCATGTGTTACCTTCGAAGCTGCACCTCACTCATGATGGAAGTCGTGTGGACAGGCTCTCTCCACAATTCCAAATTCAACCAAGCTTTGATTACAGCTTACTTCCTCGAGACTCGCATGAACTCCATGAAATTTTTCTACGGACCACGCGACATAGTCAGGAGGTGAGCACATCTTTGTAAGCTTCTCGGGTGAGCCAAGGTCATGCTTCTTGTCACGCCTACATGTCTTCATTCTACACCTGTCTGAATTAGTGGTACGTCCAATGACAGCCTCTGCGTTGCTTACCAGGCTGAGGAATTCTTTCCAATCGAGCAAAATACGACTTCTGCAACCAATACAAATTAGTGCAGCAACAGTGACTACAATGCTTACTATACCCATACTTCATTCCGGCCCAGACAATCCACGAACTCTATGGAATTTCGACACTTCCACCAAAATTTATCTCGTATATCTATAACTCCCACAATCCTAGGTATATCAATAACACAGACATCCCATTCTTCCCATCTCTTCTCATCAACATCACCAAGTATCATATCATTGATACTAACACTCAAGATGCAGCTCTTCTCCATCTTAAATATCGCTCTCGTCACCTGCTCTACGATCGTAGCTGCCACCGGCACAATCGAGGGCAATCTCCAGGCAGAAAAGTGCGAGGACAAAGATTACGCTATTCTTTTCAGCCATATTTCAATCGACCCGCCGGAGCCTATCATGTATGTTGTCAGCCTGGCCTTGCCCGCTCACTACCTACATCACCTTACTTCCCATCTCGCTGCTTAGCCACCTCACCTCCCCTATACCACCCCTTCTCCCTCTAACAAGCACTAACCCTCCACCCCACAGCGGCCAAAACATCACCATCTACGCCAAAGGCCGCTCCAAATACGAAGGCCTGAAAGACGGCTCAACCTACACCATGACCAACGGCTCCCAGCTGCAGCTCAAGTTCAAAAAGGGCATCATCAAGAAGAGCTTCCAGTTCAACCTCTGCAATACCCCCAACATGGACTGCCCCACCAAAGAAATCGACCTCGCTTTCACTGCCAAGATCCCGAAGCGCGCCCCCAAGGGTAAATACAAGCTCAACGGGATCGTGTTGAATAAGCGCGGTGGTCACGAGATGTCTTGTGTGAAGGCGGAGATTAAGATCAAGAAGGGGAAGAAGGACTAGAGGTCAGGGGAGAGGGAGGGGGTTTGTGGTGCTGGGGGAGGGTGTGGGAGGAGGTTGGCGATGGGGAGCATGTGCACGGCTATGCTGCTGCCACACAAAAGTAATGCTGCTGCTGCTGCTGCTGCTGCTGTTGTTGTAGCATCGACTTGGGTTTCGACATGTCTATCGTTTTATAGCTGTCGAACATTTCCATTAGTCTCAGTCCCTGACGCTCTCACTCACCTCACCCACTCCACCCACCCTTAATCAAGCTCGCCGCCCTCTCAGCAACCGCATAAACCGTACTACTCGTATGGCCCCCAAGCTGAAACGGCACGACCCCGGCATCCACAACCCTCACATTCCCCGTCCCATAGACCCTCAACTCCCCATCCACAACCCCACCCCAACTCCTTGGCAACATCGCACAACTGCCCACAGGATGCCAGCCAGCACGGAAGTTGTCACTCCAGTAAGCCCGCCACTCGTCGTCGCTTGCGTCGGCGGGGAGCGCGGTGAGGCCGGGGGATGTCTCTTCGAGGACTTCGGAGGCGAGCGGCGAGGCAGCGAAGAAGCGGCGGACGTAGCGACCGGAGGCGATGTAAAGATCCCAATCGATGGGAAGGATGCCCCAATTGGGGTTGATGGTTGGGGAGGAGGACGCTGCTTGAGGGTTGCCGCCTGTGGGTTGTACGGTGAGCAAGAACTCCAACGTCTTGAGAAGGAGGTGGGTGGACAGGACTTACCAGAAATATGAACATTCCCTCTCCCCAGCGGAATCAACGGCCAAAACTCGAGATTGATCGCATCGTTGCCCATCGCCTGTCCCGTGAACAACTCCACCGCAGGAACCAAGTTGACAAACACCGACTCATACTGTACCTCCAGACTCCTCAGAATCTGCTCGGCCGAGAGACTTCCATTGATCGCTGCTGAGATGGTACTCGCATACTCCGCCAACGAAGCATTGACACTCGCTTGCACATCAGGCGCATCATCGTCGCCAAAGACATCTTCGAACGTGAGATGCATCAGAAAGTTAGTTGTAATTTCGGCGCCGACAGTAGTGGGAAATGTGATGTTCGATTCGTTGTTCTTGCGAAATGCAATGCTGCCCTGCATCTGGTCCTGAAGGTTCTCACCAACGCCAGGGAGATCAATGACGGTGTCGATGCTGTAGTTCTGAAGGAGAGCGCGATTGCCCACGCCAGAGAATTCGAGGATACTGGGGGAACGATAGGCGCCTGCGGAGAGGATGACTTCTCTTGTGGCGTTGATGATGGTGAGGGTGTCGGTGTTGGCTATTTCGACGCCTTGGGCAGTGACAGTGGTGCTGCTCGAGTCAGAGGCTGGGGTGTCGGCCCAAATTATGCGCAGACAGGATGTCTCGTCAAGGAGTTCTAGATTTGGACGACTGGTAATGGGGAGATAGTATGCCTCGCGACTCGATTCACGACGCTGCTCTCTCTCGCCCTCGATCTTGAATTGAGCTGGGTAAGCAGAGAGACCGCGAGCATCGCCGCCGTTGAAGTCGTTCTATGAGCACTGTCAGCTATAAGCACATACCCTACGAGACCTTGTATAGCTCACATTTCTCGGTATGCTCATATTCGTCGCCGTGTCCTCAAGAACAGCAAAAAAGTCCGGTATTGGAACTGCAGGAAAAGACACATTGATCGGGCCCGCCAGACCATGATAATCGACGTCGTACGTGTCGCCTCCAGCTTCCTGATCCTCACTAGGGATTGAGAGAGATTCCGAGGCCTTGTAGAATGGGAGAAGGGTATCCCAAGACCAGTCTGCGTTGTTCACGCGGCCCCAGTCGTCAATAGACCTGGCGTTGGGGCGTGAGTAGACCTTGCCTGAAAAGTCAACCATTTCAGCACATGCGAACTTCTCAAACTCGACCTAGCTTGACGAACCGTTGATTTGGCTACTTCCTCCAACCGTCTTCCCAGCCGGAAGATCTAGAACCCTGCCGTTCGAGTATTCCTGCGGAGTGCTGATATAGTCCCAGACCTTCGTAGTCCCATTGATGCCCGCTTCCACAACGAGTACGGTGACATTCGAGTTTTCGCTCAATCTGTTCGCGACCGCAAGCCCAGCGGTGCCTCCACCACAAACGATGTAGTCATACTCTGTCTTTGACTGTGCGGCCGCGATAGTAACAAGATGGAACGCAAGAACGAGCGACGACAAAGGCGATGAACGCATCTTCATGAAACGAGTGATTGAAGGAGAAGCGTTTGAGAAGCAACTTACCGTCTTTCCTGAGGTCAAGGCGGGTCGATATATCAACCCGTGCAACTGTCCCATCTGGTGATCCATCGTTGCTGTGCGACTTGGTGTTGTATTTCGCCGGAGAATAGACAGTAGAAACCCCTGGTCAATGCACAAGGAACCCATGCTTCGAAAATCTTGGGCTTGTTCCGAGTCATTGGTCGCACACCAGTCTGTGAGATTCACTACTCTTGCAGTGTATGCTAATGAGCGGCAGATGCGAAGAGACTGTACCACCTAGCTTACGCAACGCTCTGTCGTCGGAGGCGCAAGCAGTCGACTGCGATATATTGTTTGCCCAGTGGGAGCCCCGGAATCCGATCCCTCACACACTAGAATGACACCAAGAAGCGATCAGTTAGCGTATAAGCACTATTCAAGGAGAAAGACTCACTAGCCGAAGAACGAGCATGCTCTCACGCCACGAAACCTGGTATGCGGCTCAGCGATCGCTGTTCAAGGAGCAGGAACATGTCGGTAATTACGCGAGTGTTGTGGTACCAGGTTCTGGAATCGATCCGACGGAATGCCGCATGATGATGTGCTTGAATTCTGATGTTCGGGTCTATGTCGCTAACTTTGGATGAATGTATTTGCATTGTGGTCTGTCGCCTCAACTTCGCCTTGTCCCACTGTCGTGCAGTACCTCTAGGTGGATGTCGCATTGCTGGCCCCGACGACAGAGATGCGCCCATCGAGCTCAATGTCAACAGGAGATTGCTGTATGATGTAGTTGGTGAGGACCACATCTTGCGTATCGAGAGTAATGATGTCGCTGAACTCTGGAAAAATATTGTCACCGCCTGCCACAAGTCAGCATCCACAACTTATTTGCACGAGGCATACTATCGACCAACCTCCAGCGAGGAAGTCAAGCGTGACAATGTTGTAAGTAGTCGTCTCGTCCAAGGTGGCATTGCCTACAGTGACGTTGACGAGTCGGCTACCGACCTCGTTGTCTGGGTTCCACTCGACAGTAATTCCCCGGCTGATTTGGAAGAAGCTGGTGACTTCTTCCCCGTTAAACTACTTAAGGTCAGTCGAGATTCTCGTGTGTCTGGAGGTTGAAAGCCATTGGGATTCATACCTCGCTGACGCCAGAGCAGAGGCCTTCGAGAACCATCCAAAGATCCTCTCCGCTGAGCTGCACCTCGACTACGCTGTTACCAAACGGAAAGGATGTAAGGACCTCGCCGCGGGTGATAGACCCGACGTCGATCGTGGCACGAATGCCACCAGCGTTGATGAGAGCGAAATCAGCCGTGTCGCTAGCGTTCAGCCGGTAAGAGAGCATAGCATCGGACATGAAGTCACCAAGGAGACATTCCTGTTCCTGGCAAGTCGTTTGGTCCAGTTCAACGTTCGTGACGCCGACTTCTTCCGCAGCAAACTCCTCGAACGGTGCTCGCCATGACTGGATCTGGGCTTGAAGTGTCGAGTTTTGTGCGGTTTTGTTGTCCATATGGATTGGGCCTCCGTGGTACTCCAAGATCTTGCCGTCGCAGTCATAGGTGACATCGATATAGCCGAGATACTCGCCCCAACCTGGACACTGGGTCAACCTCACTCGAAGTCAAACACATCTAGTCGTACTTACGGTAAGCAGTCACAATAAAAACCTCTTCGCCATCAAGATTTTGCACAATAGTCGGATAAGGTCCCTCTGCGCCTGTAAAATTGCCCAGTGGAGTGTGACTGTGCCCTCCCATAATCAGGTACAATCCCGTAGTGTTCTGTGCCAGAGCTTGGTCTTCTTCGTAACCAATATGCGTGATGGCAGCTATGCGGGTGATGTTCGTGGTGCTTCGAATCAGGTCTACAGTATTTTGGACCGCCTCAATCGGATCCGAGAAAGTCGTGTTCTCGCCGGGACTCGATATACCCGGTGTCGTGTCAGTCGTAACACCAATGACGGCGAGCTTGTACTGGTCGTAGATATGAAAGGGCTTGATCGTCTTGTTGAGCACCGGATGGTCTGACTGGATGTTGGCCGAGATGATAGGGAAAGTCAGGTTCTCCAAGAAAGCTCCCAATTTGTCGTCTCCTCCATCAAACTCGTGATTGCCCAAAGTCATGCCGTCGAAACCAAGCTGGTTGATGGTCTCGGCAATCTTTTCGCCACCGTAATAGGTGTAGAAGAGGGTGCCTTGGAACTCATCTCCCACATTCAGGAAGAGACTGGAGTTGAGGACAGGTCGCCTTTGGTTGATGGCAGTGGAGATGCGAGCGTAGCCACCATAGCACCCAACGCTGGGGTCGGTGCAGTCAGATCCCGAAGAACGGAACTGATCCAGATGCGCGTGCACGTCGTTAATGTGGAAGAATGCTGGACAAGTCAGTCACTGCCAAGTGGTGAAGTACTTGAGTTGGCTTACACTGGTTCCAGTTGCCGTTCCGATCTACGTACCGTTTCTCCAGTCGCCGTTGGCTGTACAGTACATCTTCTGCCAGGACTGCACTTATGGCAGGCAAGACAGTGAGCACGCTCCTCAGTATTGACGCCATATCGAGTTCAAAACAGCCTGCAGCGGCACGAGAAAAGTGCCAAAAAGTGGACTTATAGAGATACCTTTATCGCCACACAAGCATCGAGTTCATGCAAACTACCCTCGCACATCGCCTGCACAATCTCTCCGTCATCTTGGCAAAGACAGTGTGCGCGTATCGTGTGCCCGAAACGGACCTCATGGCCGTGCCGGTTAGGTATTGGCACACTTGGCACTCAAGGGTATTGATGTAGTGCCTCTCGGCAGGGTTGTAAGGCAGGACTGATCTAAGCGTACAGATGGCGCATCTTGCAGTGCGTTGCAGGCCCTCAGTCACAGCAGGAAAAGCAGATGCAAGGGAGGTGATGTTGGAGAAAGGACGAAGGAGGGGGCGCTCAGGTAGAGGGCGCAAATCGAGCATGAGCTAGCGGCGGGACAGACCGCTTCAATCAACATCCAGCTGATGGGATGGTCCACGAGACGAGCGACTTCAACCTCAGGACGCGATCACAACTTCTTGTTGTAAGCGGAATAACGGCCTAGCAGTAGAGAGACTCAAGACCGGTCTCCTTTGCGAAGTACCACATACTGCACCCGTGAGGTCGAGTAGACGACGCGGTAGGCCACAACATCTTCCCTGCTCTTTCGTCTCTACTCGCTCCTCTCATCTTCAACTGCTGAGCACAGTCACCCTCTTCCTCCAAGACATGGACCATGGCTACCGGTAAGACTCCACCTCCTTTTAGACTGTCTTTCACTGACATTTACGGCCAGTCCGAATATGCATTTGCGGTGACGAGAGCGTCGGCAAGAGCTCCCTCCTGACCTCGCTGGTCAAAGACACCTTCGTCACAGCAAAGATCCAATCCGTCCTCCCGCCCATCACGCTACCGCCCACTTTAGGCACTCCCGAGAATGTCACCACTACCATCGTCGACACCTCAGCCTTGCCGCAGGACCGCGATTCACTACGGAAAGAGCTGCGGAAATGCAACGTGATACTGCTGGTGTATAGTGACCACTACAGCTATGAACGCGTTGCCTTGTTTTGGATGCCGCACTTTCGTTCGCTTGGGGTCAACGTGCCAGTAGTGCTATGCTGTAACAAGAGCGACTTGTCTCCTGGGACAAGCACTGCGAAAGTCATTGAAGATGAGATGCTGCCCGTCATGGGTGGGTCAGACACACTATTTGCTAATGCGGGATGCTAATATTTGTGCAGCCGAATTCAAGGAGATTGACTCGTGCATCAGAACAAGTGCTAGAGAACACCACAACATCAACGAGGTCTTCTTTCTCTGCCAAAAAGCTGTCACCCACCCGATAGCTCCGATCTACGATGCCAAGGAGGGTGCATTGAAGCCAGCGGCTATTGCAGCTCTCAAGCGGGTATTCTACCTCTGCGACAAGGACCAGGACGGCATATTGAACGACAAGGAAGTTCACGAGTTTCAGTTGAAATGCTTCGAGAAACCTCTCTCAGACGACGACCTCGCCAACATCAAGCGCTCCATTAGACGTCCACAACTTACGGCCGACGACACGATTGAGGTGGATAAGATCCGCGATGGAATCGATGTTGATGGCTTTATACAACTCAACAAGATGTTCGCCGAAAAGGGTCGACATGAGACCATCTGGATCGTCTTGAGAAAGTTTCACTATTCCGACAGCCTCTCCCTAAAAGACCACTTCCTCCACCCCAAATTCGACGTTCCAGCCTACGCATCCGCCGAGCTTTCTCCCGCAGGCTATCGTTTCTTCGTCGACCTCTTCCTCCTTCACGACAAGGACAACGACGGTGGTCTAAACGACTCCGAACTCGCAGCCCTCTTCGCCCCAACCCCAGGCTTGCCGTCTTCCTGGATCGAGAATTCCTTCCCGAACTGCACCGTACGCAACGAAGCCGGCTACATCACTCTGCAAGGCTGGCTCGCACAATGGAGCATGACCACCTTCTCCGAACCCAAGACAACCCTCGAATACCTTGCATATCTAGGCTTCGAATCCTCCGACTCAAAACCCACCACCAACACCATCTCCGCCCTCAAACTCACCAAACCCCGCAAACGTCGCACCAAAGCCGGTGCCCGTGTCGAACGTACAGTCTTCCTCTGCTACGTCCTGGGCGCTCCAGGAGCGGGAAAATCCTCCCTCCTAAACGCCTTCCTCTCTCGCCCTTTCAACTCCACCTACCACCCAACCATCAAACCCCAAACAGCCGTCAACGCTGTCGAGCTCTCCGAAGGCGGCAAGCAATGCTACCTCATCCTCTCCGAGCTAGGCGAACTCGAACCCGCCATCCTCGAGAACCCCTCCAAGCTCGATGCCTGCGACCTCATCTGCTACGTCTACGACTCCTCCGACCCAGACTCCTTCACCCACATCCTCGACACGCGGGCCAAATATCCAGCTTTAGACACCCTCCCTGCCGTCTATGCCGCTATGAAGGCCGACCAGGACCGCGCGGTGCAGAGGACGGAACTCCAGCCAGATGTTTATTGCGAACAACTCCGTATGCCGAAACCTTTGCATGTGAGTGTGAATTGGCAGAGTATTACGGACTTCTTTGTGCATTTGGCGGAATGTGCTACGTTTCCTGCGCAGGCTTTTCCCAAGGCTAGTGAGGAGGAGGTGCAGGCCGGGTTGCAGAACACGGCGGTGTACATTGGTGTTGGAGCGACGGTTGCGGTTGCGGCAGCGTTTGCGTGGGTTTGGAAGAGGAATTTGTTGTCGGGTTCGACGTCAGCGGCTGTGGGAGGGACATGAGGAGGATGGGTGGATGGATGGAGGTAGAAGTGTAATGATAGGAGTTTCGTGATTCGATAGATACCCCTCTCTGGTAATACTACATTTGCCATGTCGCTGAACGAGACAGCATACACACAACATCACAACACTTACCCAACGCCTCTCACCTCACCTCGGAAACTCCACCCCCGAAAACTCGCCACACAACCTCATCAACTCATACTGCTTCCCCTCATCCAAAGCCCCCCGATGCGGCGTCCTCGCCCCCTGAGGGTTCCCATAAACCCCCGTCTTCCTCCCAAACACGCCACTTTCCCCCACCGCAAACTCCGCAATCGCCTTCGCGGGCGTTGACGTCTTCCCCGGCGCCCCTTGACCGCCCATCTTCGTCGCAATCCAGCCAGGATCCAAACTGCAAGACTGTACATCCGGCCAGTACCTCGCCACCGCATTCGCAAGCATAATATCGTGGAGTTTCGAATCCGAGTACGCCTGCATGGAAGAACTCTTCTCGGCCTTGAGGCTCTCAAGGGAATCATCACCGCTGGAATGCAGACTACTCGACAAATACAACAACCTCTTCGGGCGCGGATTATTCATCAACGCAGTCAGAACATACGGCGCAAGAACATTGACCTGGAACGTCGAGGGGAAACCGTCAGAAGTCTTGCCGAGGGTGTTGGAGGGTCCTAGACCGGCGTTGTGGATGACGGCGTCGAAGGGGCCGTGGGCGGAGGCTTGTTCTGCGAGGGACTTTGTGGAGGCGAGGGAGGTGAGGTCGCCTGTTAGGATTCCGGCGGCGTTGGGGGTGGATTTGGTGGTTTGGGCGGCGCGGGAGGCGTTGCGGGCGTGGAGGTAGACGGTGTGGCCTTGGGATATGAGGAGTTGGGCGGCGGCCTGAGGAGAGGTGTTAGGGAGGGTGTTTTGGGAGGGTATGGGGTGGGTTTTACCTGGCCGATGCCGTCTGAGCTGCCGGTGATGAGGATTTTGGCCATGGTGTTTTGGTGGGTTTCGGAAGGGCTTGGGATGATGAGATAGAGGGCTGTTGCGACTGCTAGAACGAGTACTGTGACTGATGAAATACGAAACATGGAAGGTGGATATGTATACTCTGTCTTTGTCGGACGACATGTCGCCGGCGATTAGTTCTAGGTGATGTCATGGGCTTGCAGGCGGATTTAAGACGATAGTTGTGGTGTTTCGTCCATGATCTTCCATCAACATTCACCTCATACATGTTTTCCTAGCCTCTTTCCAAAACACGTGAGAGGCAGAGGCATGTGAAAGAGGACGAGGTGCCGTCACTGACAAGCTTTCTCGCCGTTCGAGCTCGTGCCTCCCATGGGACTTGTCAGCAAACAACGTGCGGCTCCTTTTGCTTCACCACTGATGATTCCTTCCTTCGCGAAATGGACTCCCGGACCAACGACAAATCGCCAGAATGAGTGCTGGGATCTGATCCTCGACACAACGCCATCATGGCCCTTCTTCAGGCAGCCTGCCGCCAAGGCGTTTCCAAGAGACAGTCTGGCTGAGCTGAGCGCCCCTGTCACCAGTCATCAACCGCCAGTGCGACGCCAGCGTGGTTCCAGTCAAACTCTCCCCGTCCTCATTATTTCAGCTCCTCGGCTGCCTGCATCGCTGGCATCGATGGCCCCCAAACGATGTGTTTTCTTGATCATCGAATTCTCAGCTGATTTGATGAGCATGACCGACACGCTCAAACGCGTTTCTCTCCGCGTCAGCAACAAATCACACAACACAACACAACCAACCACGATTCATCTCCTGATCCTCAACCCCTCCATCACGAAGAAACCGGTGAAAGGTGGTCAAAGATTCGAGGCCGCCAACTACTAGTCGCTCAGCCCCAAGCGAAACAACAACCACTACCATTCCTTCCTCGGGAGATACGCGAAGCCGCGAAAGACGCAAGCTTTACCACTACCAATTCCGGTTACACCCACACGCCTGCTCTGTCGCAGCCTTGTAAATCTCTCATTCCTGCCGACGGCTGTGGCACATTTGGCACCTGTGATGTCCATGCAGTCCATGCGCTGTGGGGGCTGGCGCCAGGAACGGTTGACACGCCTTGGCTGTGCACCCAAAGATAGGTGTCTTTGTGCGACCTCTCTGTCTTGTGTGGTCGAAGGATCAAAATTGACTTTCCAGCCTACTGTCTTGTGGGACGGTATAGAAAGGTGGGGTGGGTTCGTGTTTCGTGATTTCTGGACTTCTTCTTTCTCTCTCGTTGCACGAGGTCGACTTTCGTTCATCGCTGTTCCTCAACTCCAAAACTTCACGTGAAGAAAGTCCAGCCTTCGCGACTTGCAACCCAAACACCACCAACACATCAGTACTCCTCCCCACCCCACCCCATCCCATCTCACAACCTCAGCATCACCAACCATGACCGACACCTGGCGCAACGGCCTCTTCGACCACGTCTGCGGCGGCGACTGCAACACCTGCCTCGGCTCCTGGTTCTGCTCCCCCTGCCTCTACGGCCGCGCCTCCAACCGCTACGCCAAATTCCCCGACACCGACAAGGACCACTACGACAACGTCGCCTGCAACGGGCCCTGCTGGCTCTTCTTCGGCGCGAGCGTCTGCTGCGCATTGCAGTGGATTCCGTTGATGTTTAAGCGTGGGGAGGTGAGGGATAGGTTTGGGATTCGAGGTATGTTTTCGATCTCTTAGTCCATGCAGTGCATGCGTCCATGCGTGTCCATGCATGTGAAGTGATGGAGGGGTTTGTGTGGGGATCGTCGTTGGCTGACTCATTGTTGTCATAGGTGACGGCTTCGCGGATTGCATGGCTGCGTATTGCTGTACGCCCTGTGCTCTCGCGCAAATCGAGACGGAACTCAAGGATCGTGCCATTTCTGCGCAGCATGGTGGTGCGCCCCCGTTGGGAGGTGACCTTAAGCAGGGTTATGCGCCGCCGCCTCAGGGGATGAACTATCAGCCTGGACAGTAGATGGGGGCCGGGTCGTCTTGGTTAGAGGTTGGGTGGTGCATTGGTAGCGACGAGCTTCCTGGATGTGGGTTGGTCAGCCTGTATGGGCTCACGATGCGGTAATATTGTGTATGGGATGGTGTATCAGCCGCCGTGGACTTGATTACCATCAGACGGCGAAGTCGAGGGAGTGTTGATGAGATATGCCTATAACCCTTCCTTTTCAAGCATCCGATTGTTGTTTGAGTAAACAGCATACAACATGCGTTTCATTCATCCATGCCCCCTCCCAGCCTCCATTCCCTCCACCAAAACCCTCTCCCACGATACTCCCCTCTCCCTCCTCTCCCCATTCCCACCATCCTCCCAAAACCCCACCTCAAATCCCATCACCTCCCTCCACCCCTTGAACAACCTCCTCCAACTACAAACCTCCGCCGCAGCCGTCAAATACCTCTCCCTCCACAAGAGCCCACTATTCCTCGCGATCCTCTCTCCCAACGTGTCCCATCCCTGCAGATGCCGGATCTTGTCTTCGAGATCTGACCAGTCGGGAGCTACTTCGAGGTAGTTCTGATCGGGGCCGGAGGGTTGGAGGAGGTGCGTGTGGGAGGTTGTCCAGGTTAGGGGGGTTGGGAGCAGGAGGACGGAGGTGCAGAGTTGGAGGGTAGCGAGCGTGCCTGGGATGTAGGGGTTTGTTGGGGTGTGGGCGAGGTATTTGGATGAGCAGGGGTGGGACATGGAGGAGTGTTGGGAGGTAGTTTGGACGTCGGCCCAGGGGACGCCGTCGGTGGCGTCGAGGAAGTCTTCGTGTTGCGAGATGCTGGTCATGCTACCGCGCCAGTGCAGTCGTGATTGTTTCTGCTCCCAGTCGAGGGTTTTCTCGATCTCGTCGGCTTTGCGTCGTAGGTCGCTGAACGTATCCGCACTCCCGCTTGAAGAAATGTATTCGGGCATGAGCCAGGTCTTGCGGTCATGAGGCGATCGAGCAAAAGCCCATTGCTTGGCCGACGATGATGAACGCGGATAGTGAGCCGGAGGTCCGTCGGCTGTGAATGTAAATTCAATATTGGCAACTTGTTCGGGACTCGTTACTAATGCGCGATGGATCTGGGCCAAGACCGTCAACGAGCGGCTTGAGATGGGGCCTGCTGTACTGATAATGTATAACTGTTGATCGTATATTATCGCTCGCACTACGCCTTTGGTGCCAGAAACTTTGTCCAGGTCGCTCAATTGGACTTTGTTGTAGGGTGCTCGGTGGCGACGCACGCTCTGATCAGTAGGCTTGAAGAGGCCGTGGAAGGCTTGCTCGCAGTGGCCGTGGGTGAGCAGGAGATTGTGAGCGTCAGTCGTGTAATTCCATTCCCAATATGGCTCGATGGGATTCGTGTCCCATAATCGATTTCCCTTCAGCTCTGCTGTCCGCCAATATAGAGGGGTGATGTTCTCGTAGTCATCGCATAAGTGGAAGAGGAAGATCACGAAGAGTGCGATGGCAAGAAAAGTCGTACGTCGTAGACGCAGTGTTTCGAACGAGTGCATATCATTGAAGTCGCGGAGTCTTTCAAGGAGTGGACATCTTCCTGTACCAGCCAGGAAGAAGAGAAGTCGCAATGCTGCTCGCAACGACGAACGGAAGGCACGAACAATGAGAAGGAAGACAAGGAGAGAAGAGAGTGCGAACCAAACATAGCGACCACACTACCAACTTTTTCATCTGAACAGCTGCGCGCACAGAGAGTGAAGAGTGGTAAAGTGATGTCTGTAGTGCAAGACAGTCTCATTGGATCGTCAGGAGGCATTTGGAGATGACAGCAGCGGAGGAGCCGAAGCCAGTGGATTGCGTGGGACGGCATGTCGTCTGCCGCGAACCCAATCCCACTGTGCGACAGACATCAGCGAGTCGACGAATCTCTGCTTGGTCAAAACACTGATGTGGTGGCGATAACGTTGGTCACAATAATCAGGCCACGATGCGTGCGATAAAATCTGTCGCCTCCGTCTGCTTCCTGCCTTTCATGGCGACCGCTTGGAAGCTTGAAGCTGAGCTCGGCGATTGCGAGACATGCTCAGAAACTGGTATGCTGGCACGGGTATTTGTATGCACCGAGTCGAAAGAGCTTGGGGTCACATGGCCGCAGCGGGTAGTTGTTGACAGGACGCAGGTTGTGGGCGAAAGCGAAAAAGGCCGAAACGTCCGCCAGCAGCGATGCCATCGTATGGGTGTTGTTGGTGTTGGTACTCTGCCGACGGATCTGACGCGTTGGTGATCTTCAGAGACGGACAAGATGCCTGGCTGCCTGCCGTGGTCGCACTGTCTGCCACCATCAGTCATCCTGCCACCGATCGCACAATTCGGGCACGGATGGTTGTTATGGCCGTAGAAGGCCTGTTGAACGTTTGCGAAGAGGCAAGGAACGCGACCGACGGCATCCGCAAAGCAGATCCTGGCGCGCGATGACAGCAGCCCAGAAGCATCCCACGAGGCACCCCAGGCACACACAGACACACACCAACAAGCCTTCGTGCGATGCGCGGAAGAGTGCTCGGGTGTGCGTTCTCGTCTCATCATCATCGCCATCAGCACCTTATGTACCTGCCTACATGGAAACACACCTGATTGTACTTCGGACTTCGTTGGACGCTGCCGGCCATGTTTCAGAAGACGGAGAGAGGAGCGCCATTGCACGCCAGCTTGCGTGGCGGGCCAGCGCACACCTATAGCAGACTGCGAATGCTGGAAATGTGTGAGTGAGCATGCACTATTCTCCGAAACATTCGTCGACATCACCATTCCATTCGACCACTCGCGATGCCACGCGAAACTAACTCTCGGACTCCAATACTGACATGCATCATCCTTCTCCGCAAGCGTGGACGCCCTGTGCCAAGCTGGGCATCGCAAACCGACCCAGACCGGGTGCGGCGTCTTCTGGAATCCGACCTTCTTACCACCCTTGTGCGCTGCTAGATCCAGCCCCAACGCAGGTAACGATAGTGAGACATCTCAGCGCAGGAATTGCCCTTTGGCGCCTCCAGAGCGACAGTTGGCGATTCCAGCCGGACGTTATACAGCGCAAAGACGCTTCTTGATCCTCTGCGGCGTGCGTGCCAATTGCCTACTTCACAGCCCCGGAACGGACAGCGGAGCCGCTCGGACACCTCAGCCTCCTGTGCGCCTGGGTTATATTTGGCCGAGCGAGGTCGATCTTGGCCAGAGATAGTAAGAGCTAGAGTGCTGCCAACGCCATGCACCAGGGCCCGCGAGCCTGTGCCAACGTTCTGCGCCTGGCCTTCAGCCATACCTGCGTGCCTTGACTGCACCACGACCTGCCTCCATGACCCCTTCGCTGGGCGAAGCTCGAGCAACATGGTCCGGGTCTGGCATCTGTTGCTGCCGCAGCTCTCGGACTGATATAGCATGCGAGGTCGCCTAATCCTCGCCCTGTGCTCTGCTTTCTAGTGTTGCTTGCTGCGCCTGTTCACTATGCGGCTATGAGTATACTCACTTCTTCCCTTGTATCAGCATTCTCGTACGGCGTCGTATGCCAACAGCCATCTCACTCAGCCTAACCCAGACTCATCGAACCATCAGACCAGCGTTGCAGGTCGGTCATCCTTGCTTGCTACCTGCGAGGCCTGCATAATAGTGGTAGGGACCTGTTACAGGAACGCTTTAGGCACGGAGCTGATTATCGTTTGCCACAGTCGCGAGGTTGGTCGGTACCTGATCGTTGCTCGCCTAGCACTACGAATACCTCCGCCCAGCTCGCTCATTACCGCCAAGATGGTTGACGGACGTTACTACGCTTCGATCGACGTTGCGGCTTCTGATGTTGCCTCAACCGAGTTCAACCCGAACCCAACAACTCAGTTTAGACGCAGCATTTCGATCTTCAGTAGGAGAGGGACCGAGACACCTGAGCCCACTCCACCGTTCATCGCCCAGGCAGCTATGCCTCGTCCAATGTCCGAGAGGCAGAAGAGCTGGATTGGAAGGAGAAAGAGCGTTTGCAGCCAGAGTCCAAAGTCGCCTAAGATGTCAAGCCCAAAGACACCTAAGACGCCAAAGGCCACAATCCTTAACGCCGTGCCTCCAGCGAAGACAATCAGGATGACCCCGTTGGAGGAAGAAATGGCCACGAGCCCGAACGAGGAGATCCTCTCCGCGATCAATGAACGCGAATTAACACTAAACGCAGTGAATCGCGGTGATTCCTCGCCATTGTCACCTGTCCAACAAGACATGTTGAGAAGCAAGAGCACGACATCGTTGGCAACGCAGAGAACCAGATCACAGAAGAGGAAGGACTCGCAGAGCAGAATTGGTGTCTGGATCAACGGTGTGGTGCATTGGGACGACCAGGCCTTTGGCGAGGGTGAGAAGCAAGAGGAGAAGATTGGAGACACGGGCTTCACACCAATTCGGCCAGTCTCGGCAGGCACACAACTCGGACAACAGCTGGCTGCTCGGAAACCACACTTGTCTGTGGTGATCCCAGCTGGAGAGCCACTGATCAATGATCGGACGCTGTCCAGAATCATCCACCCCAAACCGCAACGACCTGTCGTTTCAGTCGCGCCGGCCAGCATTGTGACGAAATTCCCTCGTCAACCACCTGCAATCGTCCTCGAGCAGCCGAAGGACGTTTCTCCTCTAGAGCCAGCAGATTCTGGTTTGGTGTTGACTCCACCTGACAGACCCCATGCCCCAGTGCACTCCGAGAGCAGCCGATCATCGCATGCTTCCAGGTCTTCGACATCAGGTAGTTCTGTCAACACTGAGCTGTCTGCGTCTAGTCGACGAAGTTCTGCAACCAGCGTGGAAGCACTTTGCGTGGCAGCACAGCCCGACAAAGACAAGGCGCTGCCACCGCTACCAATGATGCCCGAACGTGATGCGCCAACTCCTTTCTCGAGGAACGAGCGAGTCTCCAAGACGGTCAGATTGCCCTCAAATGCCGACATGTTGCAGCAGCAGAGCGAACTTCGACATAGCCGATCGATGAGCCAATTGGACCAATGCGATCGGGAGTTCATCCGCAGCTCGCCATATACCTTCTTGGACGTCCCAGAACCCGCAAGCCCGACCTTGAGCCAGGCGGAGAAGGATCTCGAGGACTCGCTGGAGTCCATTCAGCCGCCTTCCGAACATGATCAGCCGGCGACACAGCAGCACGAAGCTGTTGCAGTTCCGTCCCGAAGCGGATCCTTGTTGAAGCGCAGTGACAGCGTACGGGATGTCATGCAGCCGCCCGTTCGTGCTCCAACCATTCCCAAGCGCTCCAGGAAGAGGGACTGGAGAATGACTAGAGGCACCAAGAGCCTTGGCGCAGTTGCACCTCCTCAGATGCCTACGAGGAGAAGGTCAGAGTCGCAGATGAAGCCGCATGACTCGCCGACCAAGACCTCTACTTTACGGAAGAGTGCCAGCATCTCTCATTCCAATCATAGCTCGGTCGACTCAACATCTGTCTTGGTGCGAACTGGGCCCTCCGAGGCGGAGAAGCCTGCGAGCACGCCTGTCATTCCTAGCATTGTGGTCAATGAAGAGCCAGAACCGAAGCCAGCCACGATCATGGAAGCGGACGAGACAGCGACGGTCATGGTCCCATCCGAGTCAGCCGAGAATGTCCTCCTGCACATTCTCGCGTCTCTTAAATCGACGAGAGACCTCTTTAATGCTGCTGTCATCAACAAAGGCATGTACCGTGTGTTCAAGGAGAACGAGATGGACCTGATCCGGACCGTGGCTTTCAACGAATCTCCAGCCGCGTGGGAACTTCGAGAGTGGTGCCCGCCGGATCGCAATGAAGTCGACTCTGGCAAAGCCTCATCCCAATTGGAGCACACCCCAATGTCGTACATGCGGTGCTTCCGACGCGATCAAGTCGTGGTCGAGCGTTTGAAGGGGCTGATTCTGCAGAAGTGTCAGACGTTCATCCGTAGAGAGACGACGTTTGCTCTTTCGACGCCCAGCCATCCGAACGCCGCGAGATTCAATGATGCCTTCTGGCGGATCTGGTGTTTCTGCAAGATCTTTGGCTGCAACAAAGGACGCGAGGATGATATTACCGGGCAGCTTGACTGGTTGAAGGGTGGCCTGCTTGCGAACAACCAGGGTTGTGTGGCGACTGTGAATACCAATCTGGATTTCGATATGAGCAGCGTGCTTCTCAATGCACCGGATTACTTTGCCAAGGCTAATGAGCGTGGGCTTTATGCCACTCAACTGTTCGATATGACCGAGATCTGGACTTGCTTGACCGTTCTCCTTCAAGGCTACCAAGGCCGGGTGGATCAGGCCAGACGCCATGGTGTGTTTGAGGGGACCGGCGTTGTCGAAGGCGACGTTGAACAGGAAGAGCAAATGCTAGAGGAATGGACCGCATATTTGATGACGCTCGGCCCAAGCGTCGTGCTGGAGATGGCAGACTA
This sequence comes from Zasmidium angulare, assembly GCA_002786045.1. Lineage (NCBI taxonomy): Eukaryota > Fungi > Ascomycota > Dothideomycetes > Mycosphaerellales > Mycosphaerellaceae > Zasmidium > Zasmidium angulare. The sequence continues at coordinate 1,354,456 of NHNX01000012.1, forward strand.
CGCCAGTGATCCCCACGATACCGGCTTTGCAGTTGCCGAAGCATACGGCTGGACGAAATGGACACCACCTGTCTACAACGGCAGCCGAACGAACTTCCTCAAGGAGCCTGTTGCGAAGAGCTACGAGGAGCAAGTCCTGCTCGCAAAGCTGAGACTGCAAGACCCCCTGGAGCAGGAGAAGAAAGAGAAGAGCCGCCAGCGAGTCGCCACACTCGCTGCCGAAATCCGTCTCCGTCGACAGAGCAGCGAGTACAAGCGTCTCCCACTAATCGACATGAACACCGAACGACCAATGAGCATGATCTCTCGCACGGGCAGCACACGCTCCCGGCGAAGCGTCATGTCGCGCAGCACAACCACAACCACAAACCGTCGCTCCTCAACGCAGCAATCCACGCCCGCCCGCCACGGCTCCACGCTCTCCCCAACATCGCCGTCTTCTTCTCCCTGGACAGCACCCCGCACCATCAGCCCGATCATCGAAGAGCGCGTCGACGGCTTCAACCGCATGGGTTTGAGAAACCTTGGAGGCGTCGCGGAGGATACGAGCGATATGGCTGTGGCGAAGATTGTGGCCATGGGGTTTAGTGCTGGGGAGGCGAGTAAGGCGCTGAGAATGACGGATATGGGGGATGGAATAAGATTGGATCGGGCGGTGGAGTTGTTGTTGAGGCAGCAGTGAGGAGGGAAGATTTCTTTGAGTTGTGTGAGGGGATGAGTCGATGCGGACTGGACTGGACTGGACTGTTTTCCTTGTTTGATGTTTGATGATACCCAAGATGCCGAGCTATGGCGATGTTGTTCTGTTGGTAGCGAGATGAGTGATGAATGATATGATGACTGAGAACAATGACGACCTGCAAATAAAATACTACTTTTTCGTGTGACAATGCTTCTCCATGTGTCAGTACTCCTTCATGTGATTTAGCATTGTTGAGTGAATAGATGCCTCAGGCCACAACTCACTTGCGGCGGAAGGTGGGACGAAGACCCTTGCCGCGTGATCTTCGGCAGGAGACAAATTTCAGAGTGTTTACTAGTAGCACAAAATCTTTGGCCTTGCAGCTTCTTCTTTCTCGAGTACTTCGCACTCTTTTCTTTCCTGTTGAGATACCCCTTCGGCGTTTTTCAACATGGACGAGCAGGAGTTCGTCTCGCTGCTGCAGGCTCTTCTTGAGCCTGACACCAACAAGGTCAAGCAGGCCACCAGCCAGCTCAATAAATCCTACTACTCGTCGCCTCAGTCGGTGTCGGCCCTCGTCCACATCCTCGTAAACCACCCTGAGCCGCAACTACGACAGTTGGCCGGTGTTGAGGCCCGGAAACTCGTCTCGAAGCACTGGGCGGCAGTGCCTGAACAGCAGAAAACTCAGCTTCGTGAGCAGCTTCTCAAGAGCACCATCGATGAGGAGAAGCAGCTGCCTAGGCACACCAAGGCCCGTGTCATTGCATCTATCGCCAAGATAGACCTCGAGGATGGACAATGGGCCGACCTCCCCGGCATCTTGCAACAAGCTGCCACCAGCGAGACTGCTCGTCACCGCGAGGTGGGCGTCTACATCATCTACACACTCCTCGAGACCATGCCCGATATCTTCCAAGAGAACATGGGCTCCATGCTCGCCCTTTTCACCAAGACGATCCAAGATCCTGAGTCGGTGGAAGTAAGAGTTAACACTATGCTTGCTCTGTCTGAGCTCGCTATGGTGCTGGACACGGAAGAGGATACCAAGAGCTTGAAGGCTTTCCAGTCCACCATTCCACACATGGTCAAGGTGCTGCAGTCGACGATTGCCGAGGAAGATGAGGAACACACCATGCAGGCTTTCGATGTCTTCAACAAGCTTCTTAGCTACGAGAGCGCTTTCTTGAACGCGCACTTTGGCGACCTCTTGCAGTTCTTCGTGCAGGTCTCCGCCAAGACTGAGGTGGATGATGAGTCGAGATCACAAGCCATCAGCTTCTTGATGCAGGCTGTGCGGTACCGCAAGCTCAAGGTGCAGAGTTTGAAGGTCGGCGAGCAGATGACCAAGATGTGTGTGCAGATTGCCACTGAGCTTGATGAGCTGCCGTCTGAAGAGGACGATATCTCGCCTGCGCGATCTGCCCTCGGACTGCTCGACATCCTCAGCGAGAGCCTGCCACCCAGCCAGGTCGCAGTGCCTTTGCTCAAGACCATTGGTCCATACGTTCAGAACGAGCAGGCCGAGTACAGGAGGGCAGGTATTCTCGCTCTCGGCATGTGCGTCGAGGGAGCACCAGACTTCATCGCCACACAGCTTCACGAGATCCTCCCACTCGTCCTTCACCTTCTCGAGGACCCAGCCATTAGTGTTCGAAGTGCTACTCTCAACGGCGTCACGCGTCTTGCCGATGACCTCGCCGAAGACATGGGCAAGGAACACGCACGTCTAATCCCAGCTCTCGTCAAGAACTTCGACCTCGCACTGCAGGGCATGCAAACGTTGCCAAAGGACTCCAAGGACCATGAGCTCAACACTCACATTGTCAAGGCCAGCGCCATGGCTATCGACTCCCTCATTGAGGGTCTTGACGCCGAAGACGCCGCCCGATACCTCGCCGAGCTTGTGCCCAGGTTCAGCGTTCTCATCAACCACGACGACCACAAAGTGCAAATGGCCGCGGTCAGCGCTCTCGGTAGCATCGCGAGCGCGTCCGAGGAGGCATTCAAACCATACTTCGAGAACACCATGAAGAGCTTGGGTGGCTATATCCAGATCAAGGACAGCGAAGATGAGCTTGAGCTTAGAAGCATGGTCATCGACTCTCTCGGCAAGATTGCCAGCGCTGTGGGTGCGGAGGCCTTCCAGCCTTTCGTGCGTCCTCTCATGCAGGCTAGTGAGGAGGGTCTTCACCTCGATCACCAGAGACTGAAGGAGACGAGCTATATCTTGTGGAGCACACTCGCAAGAGTGTACGAAGAGAACTTCGAGCCATTCCTGGGAGGTGTCGTCAAGGCCTTGTTCGACTGCCTAGAGCAAGAAGAGACCGATTCTGAGGTTCAGCTTGGTGCTGAGGCATCAGATCTCGTTGGCCAGGAAGTCACCATTGCTGGCAGGAAGATCAAGGTCGCCGGCGCCAACGGTGTCAACGAAGATGATGAGATCTCTGAAGAGGACGTTATCAAGGCCATGATGGAGACTGGAGACGACGATGATGACGACGATTGGGACGACCTCGGCGCTGTTACTGCTGTTGCCATGGAGAAGGAAATCGCTGTTGAGGTTATCGGAGATGTCCTCACCCATTCCAAGGGCAAGTATCTGCCTTACATGCAGAGGACGATCGAGACCACCATTCCTCTCTTGGAGCACACATTTGAGGGCGTGCGAAAGAGCGCCATCAGCACACTCTGGCGTGCGTACGCTTGTCTGTGGGGCCTAGCTGAGGACAACGGCATGCAGAAGTGGCAGGCGGGCATCCCCCTGAAGGTTGAACCTACGGAAGACCTGAAGAAGCTCGGCGACCTTGTCATGAAGGGCACGCTGGCTCTTTGGGAAGAGGAGATGGATCGGTGAGTGATACGCTGTCTTTTCTCCCCCTTACCCTTTACCGTGATGACAAACACTCCGTAACCCAGCTCACTCAGATGCTACGGCACATGCTGCGAAAACGTAGAGGCTGTTTCTGATATCAACAACAAACACCCGCCTTGCTATGGACGATTTTCGATACAGAATCAACACTAACAGCAACGCAGGGCTACCGTCACTGAGGTCAACCGCAACCTTGCCGCTACCTTGAAGCTTTGCGGTCCGGCCGTGCTCACGGCATCGAAGTCAGAGAACGCGACTCCTCTTGAGCAAGCGACGTCCGCAATCATGCTCATCCTGCAACGCAACCACCCCTGCCAGAAGGATGAGGATGACTTCGACGACGCCCCGATAGAAGGCGAGTCGGCAGAGTACGACTGGCTGGTCATCGAGACCGCTCTTGAAGTCGTCGCAGCTCTTGGCACTGCTTTGGGCGAGCAATTCGGCGAGCTTTGGCAGGTCTTCGAAACTCCAGTCATGAAGTTCTGCTCATCCCAGGAGCGCTTTGAGCGCTGCTCAGCTGTCGGCACCGTCGCCGACTGCATCGAGTCAATGGGCGCCGCCTGCACTCCTTACACCCAGCGCATGATGCGCGTCTTGCTCAAGCGTCTTAGCGACGAAGACCCAGAGACGAAGAGCAACGCAGCCTTCGGTATGGGCCTCCTCTGCGCCAACAGCACCGACGCCAAGGAAATCCTCTCCAATTACAACAACATCCTCTCCCTTCTCGAACCGCTCCTGCACAACTCCAACGCCAGCGCCAGCGACTCCGAGGCGCGTCTGCTCGACAATGCCGCTGGGTGCGTCAGCCGCATGATCAAGAAGTCGCCGGACAACGTGCCTCTTCAAGAGGTCCTGCCACATCTCGTCGAGCTCCTACCCCTCAAGGAAGATTTCCGCGAGAACGAGCCGGTCTTCGATATGGTTGTCAGTCTGTACCAGGCGCGCAACGAGACGATTCAGTCGTTGACGGGGAAGCTTATGCCGGTGTTTGAGAAGGTTATGGGGCCTCCTGAGGAGCAGCTTACGGAGGAGACGAGGGGGAAGATTGGGCAGTTGGTGCAGTATTTGCGTGGATGAGAAGTGTTGAGAGTTGAGAACTTTGGCATAGCGTTTTTACGGCATGATGGCTTTGATACCCTGAAAGGATGAGAGTATGAGTGATGGAAAAGTTTAGATGCTGAACACCGACTATTCGGTGGTGTCAGCGGTCGATAGAATGAAAGAATTGATGGCAAGAACAATATCTCTGCTGGCCGTTCGCGCCGTTCTTCGTGCTTGGACGAGTGACATGCGTAGGATACCTTTGCAAGCCTTTGCTGAATGCCTTCCATTTGTATCTCTGCGCTGTGCGCCAAGCTCGAGGAAGCCATCAGAGTCGCCTGTACGATTTCATCCCCAAGCCACATGTGGACCTTCGCCCACGACCTCGTCAACAGCCTTCTTTGACGTCAATTCTTCGAGCTCGCTGGGGCAGCTGCTACTGCTTAACTTTCCACTCCGTTGATGCTGACAATTTCTCATAGTCCGCCAGCCATCAGACAAGAGTGCATCGTGTGCCATGGACCTCAATTCTCAGCGCAGCCTGGCTGAGAGCGCTGGAAAGTTTCCCGTAGCAGTCTGATCACTTTCTTGACCAGGACACTGGCAATTCTTCGACTAATCCTTCAAGGCCCTCCTCCTTCCCTCTTAAGTCTACGCTCCGCACGCTTCTGTTCGATCCTCGCCATCGTTGCGGGTTTCGGGTTGAAACCCTTGACTCCGAACGGGGAAGGTGGTCGTGGTACGGCACCACCAGATGGTTTAGCTGCTTCTACTGTAGTCCCGGCTTCTCGTGCCTGCTTTTGGGCTTCCTGCGCCTTCTTCTTGGCCTCTTGTTTCAGCTTTTCTTCTTCCCTTCTCGCAGCGTTCCGTGCAGCACGCTCGACCATTTGCGCTTGGATGACGTTCGTGAGACATCCTGGGTCGGCGTACTCCTTGGTCGCCTAGGGTGATTGGTTAGTACATGGATGCAATATGAGAGGTACCGTACGGCGGCGAGGAACTCACGATCGTCAGAAGCGCCTGTAAAGTATACGCCGCATCATTCCCAGCATTGTGCAAATGACTCGTCTCAACCTCAATCTCAAGCATCTCCAGCAGCTTCTTGAGCGCAATCTGGTTCTTCTGATTACTCAGGATACTCGACGTATCCATTCTCATCACGACATTCTGAGCATTTCCGAGTTCGAATTTGAGATGCTTGAGGTAGTCGACTTCATTCTTGATGCCGTGGCCTACTAACACGATGTTTCTCGCCGGACCCTGAAGCGGTTCTTGCAGGTTTCTGGCGTTGGAGAGGTTTGTCGCGTCTTGAAAGATCCGTGATAGGACTGTGCTGGCGTCGGTCTTTTTGATCCAGGTTGAGGTGCCAAAAGCGAAAGCGTCCGGATTACCTTTAACGTAGCGTTTGTTTCTGAGGTGGCTGTATTCTTCGATGCGGTAGTGAGCTGATTTGATCTGGGAGATTAGGTCTGAGGCGGTAATTTCGGGGTTGATCTATGAACTACCATCAGCTCCGGGGCGGAACGATATCGTTGGGCATGAATCCTTACCATGTCGATATCAGTCGTGTCAAGAATGGAGACACCAACTTCGGTGATCTTCTGGGGACTGAACTCGAATGCTTCGCAGTCTATACAGACAAACACGACATCTTGAAGTTGGGTCGAACTGTCCAGTTGTGGCGTTAGACCAAGCAGTTGCTGGAGGAGCGGGACTTGGCTTTGAGGACCTCCTGGATTTTGGGCCATGGCTGCAGTTCGCTCGTCCTTGTCATTGCCTAGCAGAGTCATTCGCCGAAGTAGACTTTGAAGACTGGTCCTGACGGTTTGAAAGGACAAAGCCCGACGGTGGATTGTTGTGGTTATTGGTAGAAGTCGCGTTTGTTGTCTACAATGCACTCGAATCGTGAATCGTGCGGCTGGAAATGTCCGCCATCTCATGGATGCCTGGCGAGAAGAACTTGTTGTGTTAAGTGTTGCCGGCAGAATGTTGTTTCGAGTACTGATGATGGAACGTTCTTCAGGTCACGAAGTCAAGCAGGAGGAAGTGAAGTGCTCGTGTCATGGAGAAGCTCAAGCCGAGAAGTCGCCGGCACGCCCGAGAGCGTGGCCTACATTTTGAAGACAAATAGCACTACTCGTACACTTAACGACGCTCTTCGTCGCTGTCTGCAACTCCACGCTAAATGCAGTCCCAAACCCACGTCTATCCATTCCTGCAGGCTTACTTCCCGCTTTGGTTGATAGCTCTGAACACAGCCCCCACGTAATCCCTCATCGTCTTGGAGTACGACATCGCATGGAAGAGCCGCTCCCTAACTTCGCCATCAAAGACTGTCTCAAGCAGGTCGGTCTTATCTTCTGTCTTGTGGCCACTCTTGACCGTGGTGGCGCCGTTGCCCATGTCAAGCTGCTTAGGCATAAACCGAGCAAGATTGCGCAAAACCACGACAGCACGAAGAGGTATGCCCGTCGCCTCGCCCTTTTCGTCTTCCAGCATTGTCAGCCTCATGAAATCTGCGCTTGGGGGCGCTACTGCATCAGGCTTGACGTTGTGTTTTGATCGAGAGGGCTCGGTTTCCGGTAGATGTGTCTCGACATGACGGGCGAAGAGCATGGTTCGGGAGACCTTCGAATCGCTGAACTCAATCGACGTACGTTCACAATCTGCCCATCGACAACGATGTGTTGCCTTATCGGAAGCCTCAAAGTCGAATGAGCTTCTGGCCGAACTCTTGGTCGTTCCATTGGTTATGCCATTGGCAGGTGTTGAAGACGATCGGGGGGTATGGTTAGAGTCGACGTCCATCTTATCACCATCTGCTGGCGTACTTGCTTTGGCGGGAATCTGTAGATGGTGTCTCAGTATGTGTTGCATCATCTCATCGCTGGTCCTGAACCAGTCCCCGCATTCACGCTCTTGAGTTGTAGGAGCCGACATGTTTCCAGTCATGGGATCTCTGGCGCCTTCTACTGGAGTTGTCATCTTCCAATGACATCGAGAAAGCTCCTTGCCTTTGTCGGCCGCCTTCGAGCCTGCGAGTGTTCCTGTATCGATTGGAGCTTTCCTTGATCGGATGCCCTTGATGACATACTTGTTCGAGCCTGCGACTTGAGCTGTGGCGCCCTGAAACGTGCTGCTCACATTCTTGATGAAGTCACCAGCGATCAGATGCGGATGCGTGGCGTGATAGGGTGCAAATGTGCCCTGATATGCCTGCCACAGAGAGATTTGCGTCATCTCTGCAGTCGAATCGGGCATGAAGCACATTCTAAGCCACTCCGATGATCGTTCTGGTTCGTCCATCTTGAGGAGCTGCTCCACTATGCTTCTCGATAGGCGCGGCACAGGAGCCACAGCGTCGTTGGGTACCGGTCGCTTGGTCGATCTCTGCTCTCGGTGCTCCTTGGCAGTGAACAATGTCAAGCGACTCAGTTGTCGTGCAAGCGCCTCATAATCCAGAGTGCGAAGTAACGTCTCAACATTGTCACTTGTGGAAGTGTACTGGCCGAGGAAGTCAAGGCAAGCAGACCGTAACTCTTCATCTTCAAGCAATACGAGTTCCTGGCAGCGTTTCAGAACCGAAGCGGGAACATCATCAAGCCTCTTAGGGGTTGGGTGTGTCATTGCAATGCGGCTGATGGAGCGTAACGCTGTTGCAACAGCGCCTCGGTCGGACGTGCTCACTTGCGCGAGGAGACCTTTGTAGACGGCATCTTGGGAAGTAACGTCAACATATTTGAGGATCTGCTCGGATATGTCAAGCGCGTAATGCTGCAATTCGATGGTGCCTGGGTGGTGCGGCAGGTTCAGCACGACAGCCAAGAGATCACGCACTAGGGGCAGCCGCGCAAGATATCCTGCATTCTCTTCTTGTAGCGACATGTTCCGAATGACAAGCGCGGCCTCTGTGATGCGATTCAGGTGCGAGAGGAAGTTCGAGTCCAAGATAGTATCATTCGAGACCACAGGTATGCGCGATTGGATCTTTTGCAGGATGTCGGGGGTGCCGTCGAGTCCATTCAGTGTCTCATCGTCTCCCGCGAAGAACTCCTCGTCGTACATGACATCCCACTCGATGTCATAGAAAAGGCTGGTCACTTGGAGGACTTTCTTTGTCAGGGCATCGGCAAGACCGGGGAACTGGTCGAATCGATACTTGTCACCACGCTCATGGCTGATCTTGACGAGGTGGTGCAACGCATACTGCTCTTCGTCAGGGATGCCGCTTTGCAGCGCCAATTGAGCTCGCATGTAGATATTAGGCCCAATGAAACCAGTGCCAGGAAGCATGATATTCTTGTACTTCTTGGCCAAAGGTCCAGCATTGGCTTCGAGTTTTCTTTTGCGCTCATTGCGGTAGAAGTCTGGGTTGTTCGCAGGAGTGATGACTGGTTTGAGGGAAAGCGGATACGCCTGAGCAGGCTCGTAAGAGGCCAATGTGGACGAAGCGCCATTCGTTAGCGAGGATGAGTTCATGACGCCGTTTGGTGCTGCGCCTGGAGTCGGAGATGCATGCGTTCCTGGATTTGGGTGTCGACTCGAACGACCAGAACCAACTTCTGGCTGGAAAAGAACGCGTTGAGGAGGTTGTTGTCTGAGCCCACGAGTCGACCGTCCAGTGCCACTCCCTGGCTCTTCCACAGCCTCGACTTTCTCCTCTTTCGGTGTCTTCTGCTCCGGACTCGCATCGCTCATGTCTCCATTTTGAAGGTTCTCTTGATCCCGTGTCATGGGCCGTACGTAGTTCTCCAGTGTCCGCGTCATGACGTTCCCTCCCTTCGCTGTGACCTCCTCAAGTATCTCCTTCGGCGGCGGCTCTTTCTGCCAGTGGTTGCTGATCTCGTATGCGCATAGGTTCTTGTAGTAGACGTTCTTGATTTGGAACGCTTGCGCCGCGGTGTACTGGTTCTTGCCAACGAATTCCTCCGCAAACTTACGCCACATCAAAGGTTTCGCCTTGGTGTCCGATACCAAATCATATCCACCTTCTTCGACAACGCGGTTGTAGAGTTTGAACAGGTCGATGTGACGGATGCCGACTTTTGGCTCTGGATCAAGGGTAGTGCTGTGAAGGGAAACGTGTCAGCGCAAATTACACATGTAGAGGTGTGGAATGCGCGCGCGATCGTCTCACTCACCCTCGCTTCTCGTGATATTCTTCCAACTTCTTTATGAAGTCTTCGCGCTCGTCGGTGTGCTCGATCGACTGGCCGCGCTTGGGAGCAGGCATCTTGAGAGAGGTCGGCGTGCCGGCGCAGGTGCGGCCGGCCGCGTTGCGTTACACAAGGCTCAAACAGAAAATATGATCTATGGCATCGAGAATAGCGCGTGCAATGTCATCGGAAGGCTTGCGATTGCTCTGCTGTCACGGTTAAAGGCCTTGAAATGTGCTCTCTCCCGACTGCTGCGATGCGCAGGTCGCGTCGGTGGAAGGATTTAGCGCACGGACCGGTCCGTCCAACGCTCCTTCCCTTGCGCCAAAGACTTCGACCTCAAGTTCAACTCGAGACTCTCCTCCTCCACCCTACCGCTTTCACACTCGCGACCAGTCGCATCGAAGGAGAGACAGCGGCTGCGGTATCGAGAAGCGACCGCATATTGCTCGGCTCGCAAGAGTCTCTCACGCCAATCAACTCACCCACAGCACTAATTCGCGCAGTAATCATGGCAATCAACGAGTGCCTCCAACTCGCCAAATACTCGCACGTAGACAATCTGGAGGTCGTCGGCAAGGATGGATGGGTCCACATTATGAACCCTGATATGTTCGTTCTACTCAAGGGCCAAGAGGATACCGGTGCAATGACGATGACGATCATTAATGGAAACTGGAAGCTGGTGAGTGAAGTCGGCAAAGGCATCGTACTGGACGTGCAGTTGACCCTGCAACAAGGAAACGATCGATATCGGTACTTACGTGGAGCACGCCCTCAGTGCCCGTAGAGCCTCTCAGCAGAAAGGATCACACGAGATTCGCACAGAGCAGCTTCCAATCTTCGGTATCACCAAAGACGCGGCTTTGGCGCTTCGCTATCGTCTATTTGACACTGGTCTGGTAAGACTCCACGAGATATCACTGGCGAGAGATTGCCGTGCTGAAGTTCGAAGTCCCGAAGGATCCAACTCAAGCTACAGAGTGCTTCGGACTGTCGCAAGCTCTTTGCACTACTGAGTCGACGTGGCATGGAATTTCAGGACCGCCCAGGTACTGCCCGTCCAAACACGTCCAATGTTCGGCCGCAGACATCAAGTGCTGAGTTTCGGCCATTGACAACGCAGTCGATTTCCTCTTATTTCGATGCAGCTCAGGATCCTCGTCACGTCAGTCCGCATCGTCGCGCACAGGCACCAACAAATGACCCAACGCGACCGATGATCAAGGCGCCGCCCATACGTGACGACGAGGACTTGTATGGCCGGAGTCCTCGTCGTACGGTGCACACGAAGCCGGCAGAGCATGGAGAACAAGTCCATGGACGCCAAGACATCCGGGGTGAATCGCACAGCCGGACCCATCAAGCCAGTTCTGCACAAGTTGCCAGTGCCCGGCCATTGGTCTCTCGCGACTATTCAATAGCTCCACTGGAGGCTGTGCCATCGATACCCTCAACCTCACAACTATGGAGATCTCACACATTCAACCCTAATACTGTCAGTGCCTATCAGCCTGAGCAAATCACAACAGTGACCAGAACGGAGAGACCTTCATCGGCGTCGAACGTTGTCGATCTTGATGCTATTCGCCTGGCTTTCGAAGATCGTGAAACTTTCTCGAACGTGGGAGGTGATACGAGACCCTCTAGCGCTGTTCCGGGCCACGAGCAATCTTCCTCTGGCGTTACATATCGCCCTACTGATTCACACATATCCTCTGGGCCTCTCGAGCACCGTCCACGAACTTCTGTGTCTAGCACATCCCTCACGGTGCCTGATGTCGGAGTTCCGTCGAATAGCTTGCGCAAGGAGGATGTCTCCAGGCGTCCTGCTACCAACAGCTCCTCTTCACGTCCAGGGAGCTCGGCACTAGAGCTACCGCCACTGAAGCGGCCGAAGCTGGTGAAAGAAACGTCGGCACCTGTCGCACAAGATATGTACACGCAGCCAACATACGTTCGCCCACCTAGCGCGAAACATCAGGAGCAGCCGTTGCCACAACTTTCACCTGAAAAGGCAAATCCTCGGCGTGATCAGTCGCAACCTTTTGAGATAGGACTTGCGCGGCCGAATTCGAAGCTGCTCATCCCGCCTCAGACGCACTCTTCGTCCGAGCCTGAACGACGATTCCCGCCGGTGGAAGTGAGACCTAGCAATCCGATGCCTCTTGCAGAGCGGTCCAGTAACACCAGTGTCCTGCGCTTGACCAGCAACACCGATGCGCCGTACGAGGTCGAATCTCCTCCACCAACAGCCGGCCTGTCATCGCTGCCAGCAGTCGCAACTTCTGCGACCCCAGGTGATGCTCTTGGGCGAGTATCGATCGCCATTCAGTCAACCGATGATATGTCCCTGGAGAAGTATGCAGCGCAGAGTAGATCTGATAGAGAAGCTACGCTGGCCGATTTCATGATCGAGAACCTGGAGAATCCGGCCTTCACCACGCTTTGCGAAGATGTCGAGAACTGCTGGCAGAGAATCGCTCTGGGTCTCTGATGGCTGATATTTCATCCGAACAAGAGCATGGCCACATCGTTGCTGAATGTTCTGATGCGATCTTTTGGGCGGAAGACTTTGCTCGCAATGTAACTCATGTTGGGACGAGAGATTTAGCTCTATGACGCGAGATGATCACATCCTTACTCTTCCATATTCAATATTAGAATCTCTTCAGTCCTCGCTTTCCGCCGAGATACTCGGACTAGGTAGTTCCACAATCGAGACGTCCAGTTTCGCTTTCTTCACTTCTTCCACTTCTCGGTGAGTCATACCAATGGCGCCACCAGGGTGATTCTTCAAAAACACATCTCGGGTCTTCCCCCGATGCATTTCATCCGCGACGGCCAAAGCCAACATATCAGCAACGGCCAGCGCCACAGTCGTACTCGTCGTCGGCGCAGAAACTCCAAAAGAGACCTCTTCCTTGACCGGAATCGGCGCTGGTAACAAAATCCCCCTCTCCTCGTCCCGTCCTCTCAACAACAAACACTCCTCCCTCTCCAAATGCGACGACATAGCCACGACCGTCACATCCCTCCCCACATGCGGCAGCAAATTCAGCAGCTCGGGCGTCTTGCCACTGAAACTCACAAACAACAAAACATCCTTCCGCTCACTGCGAATATCGCCCAAATCGCCATGCGCGGCTTCACAGGCGTGCATGAAGGAGGCGGAAATGCCCATGGACTTGCAGGTCGCGGTGAATTTCATGGCGATGTAGGAGGACTTTCCTACGCCGCAGGCGATGAGTTTGCCGCCGTGGGCTTGGGCGCGGAGGATGACGTCCATAGTTTTCTGGAGGCTTTGTTGGGCGAGCGGCGAGGTTTTGTAGAGGGTTGTTATGTGGGAGAGGGCGTCTGCTTCGGTCTGGAGGACGTGGAGGGCGCGGGCGAGGCCATCCGATGGGTTGTTGCTGGGAGTTTCAATTGGTGGGGAGTCTTCGATCTCGGGGGGCGAGATGGGTGTTATGGGCGAGATAGTCCCTGAGAGGCGTTGACGTTTTGTTGGGCGCGGGGAGTCCATTGTCCTGGTCGCTGGCTTCGGACCACGTGTTTGAGGATTTGAGGTGGATGAGTTGAGTGCAAACCAGGTTGTCGTGTCTGTGGATGGTGAAGTGAAGTGAAGATAGAGATAAAGATATGAATATGAATGACGGAATGTTTCTCGGACGATAAGTAGGGGCCAGGCCAGACCAGTGGCAGACAGCCGCGCGGTACACAGATCAGATTAGCAAATGGTTCGGGGCTAGCATGTGGGCGGTTCCTTTGTTTGGCACATGCAAGAACAACAACAAGAATGGAGTTAAAGGGACAGAACGCCTTAAGCTCGTCGGTCGCGAATCGATCAGTCATTGAGCGGCATCGCCGTCGTACCTACTAGCCGAGAAGAAACCATGAATCAAAGCAGGATAGACCTAGGCTGCCGCGCTGCGTGTATCGCAAGACCCGAATCGACCCGTATTGACAGGTACCAAGGAGTAGGTAGGTGGTTGGAACACAAGCTAATCCCCGATCATAGCGCGACAACGTGCTCGTCATAGATTATGTGAGACGATGTGGTATTTGGCGACTCGCGATGGAGAGTTGGATGCGAGCAGGCCAGGGGAGCGAGCACGCCATGTGGTGTCGGTGAGCGCGCGCGGCTGTTTTTGGCCGCCGTACCGTAGGCAGGATTGGGAGGTGGAGGCGATTTGGTTGAGGGAGCTTGCGAGGCTTGTTTGCCTGCTGGACCTTGACAAAGTCGAGATTGGTAGGAGAGCTGGGAAGTCTACCTGAAGTTGGAAAAGCACCGGCGTGACGTGCTGGTTAAGGTTTGTCTTAAAGTTGCAGCTTCGCTGAGCGACAGTAGTAGAAAAATAGAACAGCTATTTTCCATGATTGGAAGCTGCCAAGTGGTTTCATTGCATGCGAGTGTGACGATGTCATACAGAATCGTGTACTCTGTCCTTTTCCTGAAGTATGATCATGCCAACCTAGCAGCACAAATGCCGCCAGGGTAGCTCTATGTTATACATGCGTTATATCTTTACAACGGCTTGACGCCCTTATGTATCGCCGCAATGCCCATGCTCAGATCCTCCCAACCGCCCTCTATCGATGTCCCATCAGGCTTCTGCCCTGGTATCAGAAATCCTGCTTCTTTGATCATCTGAGCGAACTCTGGCTGTGAAGGAAACTTCTCAATGCTCTCCACCAGATATTGGTAGCTGTCTCTGTCCGCGGCAACGATCTGTCCAATCAAAGGTATCGCGCTGAATGACCATCTCTTATACACTGCGTTGAACAGCGGGTTGGAAAGATGCGGCGCAAACTCGAGGCAAGCGAAAACACCTCCGGGCTTCAGCACTCTGAACGCCTCTCGCAGAGCCTTGTCCTTGTGTGTGAAGTTCCTGATTCCGAACGCCACGGTGTATAGATCGATACTACTACTCTCGATCGAGCTGAGGTCTTCGGCGTTCGCTTCGAGGTAGTCTACTCTTCCATCGGCTTGATACGACGTCGCCGATAATCGTTTGCGTCCTTCAGCCAGCATGTCTGGGTTGATGTCCGAGACTGTGACATGTGTCTTATTGTCCTTGTTGATGTTTGTGGCGTGGTCGAGCATTCGAATGGCAATGTCTCCACTTCCTCCTGCAATGTCCAATATTCGCTGCCCCTCTTGCTGTTCCTGGATCGAGGCGTACTGTACACCAGGATTGAGTGATCTCACGAAGTGGTCCTTCCATAATCGATGGATACCGAGGGACATGAAATCGTTCATCGCATCGTAGTTGTTCGCCACGGAGGAGAAGACGGCACCAACTGTACGGCTATGTTAGCATCCTGTCCAAAATGTGCTAATTTCACTACCTACCTTTCGATGCCTTCATCGACTCTGAGATGGTCTCAAAGCCGAAATGTGTGGTCTTCTCCTCCTGCCTGGGCTGCTGCTGTCTTTGCCTCACGCTCGACGCGAAGCTCCTCCGACATTCTGAGCATGTCCAGCTTCGAGAGGAAGCCAGCCGTAGCCTTTTGGCTGCACGAGGTACTGCGGTCGACATGTTGATGCAGTGTATCGTGTTTGTCTTGTATGCAGCAAAGGCCAATGATGGAAGCTCAGAAGATCTCAGATGATCGTGAGGCTCTGCGGGAAGCGTCCTAGCGCCAACCCAATGTCTCCGCGCTCGTGGGGAAGGAAGGAGCGATCTGTGCCGACGGTAACCGCAACACCTCTCACCTCTCTTCCAACATCACATCGCTCTGGACTTCGACCATGTAGTCCCTTTCCCCGGAAGCCACAATGGCGGCGAAACGATCGATCAGTGCCCTGGGGCGGAATGTACTGGCCCAAAGAGGTGTGACAGCTGCATCTTCGGCATCCCTCTGTTCAAGATGCCAACAAAGATGGGGTTCAGTCTCCCAAAGGCCGGGCTCTGACAGGTAGGAAGAACGATCAGTTCGATCCAGTGATAGAATCTGACATGTCGAATAGAGTGCACTTCCCTGGTGCTGTCAACAGCCGCTTCACTACCAACCTCGACTTTGCGCGAGCCACGGAAGAAGATGCCATGCCTACATACCGTGTGCTGGACCAAGAAGGCCAAGTCATAGATAAGAGCCATGCCCCAGACATCAGCGACGAAGAAGCAATCAGGCTCTACAAAGACATGGTCAGCGTCTCAATCCTCGACCTGATCATGTTCGACGCCCAACGGCAAGGTCGCATAAGTTTCTACATGGTCTCAGCCGGAGAAGAGGGCATCGCAGTCGGCAGCGCCAGCTCTCTGAACTCCAAAGATCCGATCTTCGCACAATATCGTGAGACAGGCATCTTTCAATATCGAGGGTTTACAATGGACGATTTCATGGCTCAGTTGTTCGCTACGAAGAACGATTCTGGTATGGCTAGGAATATGCCTGTACATTATGGCAGTAAGAAGCATCACGTCCATACGATCAGCAGTCCGCTGGCGACTCAGATCCCTCATGCGTCCGGAGCGGCATATGCAGTGAAGATGCAGAACCAGCAAAACCCCACCGAAGACCCGCGAGTTGTAGCCTGCTACTTCGGCGAAGGCGCCGCATCAGAAGGAGACTTCCACGCAGCCTTAAACATAGCCGCAACCAGAGCCTGTCCCGTCCTCTTCATCTGTCGTAATAACGGCTACGCAATCAGCACCCCAACGCTGGAACAATACCGCGGAGACGGCATCGCCTCCCGAGGCGTAGGCTACGGCATCGACACGATCCGCGTCGACGGTAACGATATCCTCGCCGTGCGCGAAGTAACCAAACGTGCTCGAGACTTGGCCCTCACAGAAGGCGGCCGCCCCGTCCTCATCGAAGCCATGAGCTACCGCGTGTCCCACCATAGCACTTCAGACGACTCGTTCGCCTACCGCGCCAAAGTCGAAGTTGAAGATTGGAAACGTCGCGACAACCCCATCACGCGACTGCGGAAATGGATGGAAGGGAAGAAGATTTGGGACGAGGGGAAGGAGAAGGAACTGAGGGCGGACACGAGGAAGGCGGTGTTGGATGCGTATCGCAAGGCGGAGAAGGAGAAGAAGCCGCCTGTGGGGGCTTCTATGGAGGGCGTTTATGCGGAGCCGACGGAGGAGCAGAGGGAGCAGATGGCGGCGATGAGGAGGATCGTGGAGAAGTATCCGGATGAGTATGATTTGTCGGAGTTTGAGGGTGGTGTGCAGGGGTTGACGTTGGATCTGAAGAAGTAGTCTTGAGATGTGGTTGACTGATACCCATGTATCCTACCCATCCTGAGTGGGTGAGGAAAGGAAACCTGTGACGATCATGAAGACTTCGATCTGCCGCGTCGTTCTACTCATACAAATGGTATCTGCCCACCTTCGCTATGCATGCAAAAACTTATCAACAAACACGAAAGTTGCAGCATGGCGCCCGCCCTAACAC
This sequence comes from Zasmidium angulare, assembly GCA_002786045.1. NCBI lineage: Eukaryota > Fungi > Ascomycota > Dothideomycetes > Mycosphaerellales > Mycosphaerellaceae > Zasmidium > Zasmidium angulare. The sequence continues at coordinate 1,371,620 of NHNX01000012.1, forward strand.
CGTCCCGACAGAACCATTCCCAACCCTAACCCACCTCACCCCGTCCCAAACCCCTCACTCCCATACTTCAAAGCCAACCCCAATTTCTGCGCAAGCACCCTCTCGCTCCGATAAACCGGCAACATCAACGTCCCAAAACACGTCGAACTCGTCGGCAACCTCTCCTGAGAATTCTCCGACCCCTGCCGTTTAATCACAAAGGTCAACCCTCCCGTAATCGGGATCCTCTCCGCCGCCGTGACGAATTTGAGCAATTGCTTCTGCTGCGCCTCCGGCCACTTCGTCACGATGCGCCAGAACCAGTGCATATAAGGGTCCGCGGCGCTGTAGCCGTCGTACTGCGTGGCACTGCGTAGCGCGGTGATGTCCAGTTTCGAGGTTCCTTCCACGAGAGATTTGAGCTGATTGGGGTAGAAGAGGCGTAGATAGTGTTGCTCGATGAGTCCACTGTCCGTGAAACCCTTTTTGAAGGCGGAAAATTGGGGCGATACCGAGCGAGTGATGGTGTGTGAAGCGTAGGCCCTGACGTAACTCTCCTTGTTTTCAGCTGTGACTTCTTCAGGCTCGGACTGTGCTCGTTCCAATCTCCAACCAGGAAGCTCCTGGGAGATCGCATCCAAGTCCACCTCTGGAGTCGTGCTGGTGACTTGAAGAATCTTGTTCGGCACGTCCCGATCGGCATCGTAGGACAGTGTCTGCATGTGGATGCCGTTGGCTTCAAAGGGAAAGGTGTACTCCAGATCAGGAATGTCGTTCTCCAGCACACTTTGTAGTGATCTGGCAAGGGTTGGCCAGCCGTCACGTAGTTCCTCAATCAATTGTTGGGCGCTTTCGGGTTCGACATATCCCGCCAGGATCCGGTAGTACACCCTAGGCAAGGTGATAGGTAGAGTTGTTCCGTTGTAGATTGCAAGGGCAACCACGAGGCCGAGAAGTTCAAACATGTGCAAGGGCTGGAGACTGCCTGGTCTGAAGTGGCTGATACCGGTCTGTTCGTCTGTAACGAACATATCTGGCAACATTATTAGCTCGCACGATGAACGAAGCAGTGAATTGTAGACTTACGTGCTTCCAGAGAGAAAGCCTCCTTGCAAACAAGGTTGAAGAACTCAATCTGCACACCACCAAGATCGTGACCAACCTCGTGCTCCTCGATTTCACCCAACCGAACTCGCAGCGGCCGTTTGAGCTCGTCTCTTCGCCGTTGCCAAAGCTGATCGAAGGCGTCCTCAAGGACATTACCGCGGCTGACATTGAGCAGCAGGTAGTGTCCCATGGCATGCTTGGACTGCTCGGGAAGGGAAAGTTCGTTCGGAAAGTGCTCAGAGTACCGTCTCGTAAGGTTGATCACCTTCTCGGTCGCGTTGTGAGCCTCTCTACGTTACACGTCAGCAGGTCCCCGCTGCCACAGTACGACCTTTCTCATACCTCATATTGAGAAAGTTCGACAACCGGAAGTAGAGCGTTAGCTGTTTCATGGTGAACAACGTTCTGAAAAGCAGGACATGACACGTTTCCGACTGTGACTCGGGCTTAGCCCACGCGTGGTAGGACTGCACCAGTTCGTCTGCTGACAGGCGGATCCATATCATGGGCATATGGTAGTTGGTCAGGTCTCGAAACGGGGACTTGCGATCGGGGTTCTTGGACATATCATCGAGCATGGTCCATGCTGCCATGCAAATACTCCCGATCTTGACCTCGGGTTTGCCGTCCCAATGCATGGCGGCGATACGCTTTAGCCACACAATCAATGCCCATCCCTTGGCCGTGGAGTTTGACGCCGCGGTCGCGAGTATTTTCATGACGAAGCGTCGAGAGCAGGTGGATGCAGGTGGCCTGTTGATGCGATGAGTTCTTTCCAGGGTCATTTCCAATTCCTGTCGAAAAGCTATGACCTGCACGATTCGACTCAACAATCGAAGATACGGCTTGTGATGAATCGTATCAAGGATCTTCAGCCAATTGTTGAAGTAATCATCTGTCGGCATGCTAGTGTTCTTGGTGGGGTAGCCGTAGCCTTTGCTGATGAGCTCGTTGACTATATTATATGACGCGGCTCGATGGAGTGGTAGCTTGGCGAGCAGCCATTCAGCTGAAGGCATCAGGGCGTCGACAAGCTCTACATTAGAGAGGAAGCCTGCCGGTTGACGTGAGGGATCCTGCCGAGCGGCCCTCAGCAGAGGGGTCACCTGGTCATGGTGATGCTTGAGTTCTGGATCATGATAGCACAAAGTTCCTGGCTCCTGCAATTGTCTGAAGGCTGGGGTCTCCGATAGTAGTTGGCCCAGATCAGAGGGGTCGATGGGACCCTCGGTATCTTGCAGATTGTCCGCCGCCCTTGCCGATGCTATAGTAGTGTACTGACACAAGTGGGCCGTTGGGTTTGGGCGGGACAACATGGCGACAGCGATTGTTCTTGCTGAGCGAGGAGTGTAGTTCCGGACAGGCCTGCCATTGCTGGTGTTGCGAATGCCAGTACGACACAGGACCTCTCGGCAATCAACGTTGCTGCAGCCGTTCACGAGCTGATGAATGTAACGAGCGACCAGCGTCGGGACCTCTGTAGGATCTGTGTCTTCTGCACCGTCTCCCCGGGAGTTGGAGTGCTCAGAAGGCTCGGTACCTGCTGCTGATTGCATGGTGTTGTTGATATCGACAGAGAATGAGTGAGAAATGCCGATTCTGATGATATTGAAGGTTTGGACGCAAGTTGTTGGTTCATGTTGGGAGACGAAGAAGTCATGATCGCATGACTTTGTAAGTCACGATGGACGATAGACGATGGGCGATGGAGGTGTTGTCGAAAGGTAAGAGCGAATGTAACCGATACCGAGATGTGGCTGATGAACTTCGAAATGTCTACCCAGAGGCAGTCAACCTCCGGAAAGCAAAATCGCGACTCGGCTGCTTCCGCACTACACCTAATATTCTTACAATAAGAGCACTGCGACGACGACGAAGGTGCAAAGAGTTGTTTGTAATCAGTGAGGACACTGTACACGTTACATGCACTGCCTTTCCTTAGCAAACGAGGTTGAAAGTGCGGTGTTAAGAGAGAGAATCCCAAATCTGTTCGGTCGCTCTTTTGCTTTCCGGAGGTTGGCAGTACAGTTTCGCCGTACTATCTCAGCGCTGGTTCGGGTACTTGTAGACACGCTCCGCGTACAATCTAGTATTCGAGGCTGGAGAATTCTTGATAGGCCAAATATTGAAGCTTTCTGCGTCCCACTTTGCCGGCGGTTACCCGTGTGGGGCGGCCACCAATCCTGGTCTGCGATTACCTCAGATGCAAGCACGCAACATGCTCAAGTGACGTTCGCCCGCCCTCTTCGCATGACCTGTCTCACCGTCGACACCTCTCGCGCAGAGAGGAGAGGAGATTGTTGCAGTCATGGCGCCCGACAGAGGATCGTCGTCGCCGCGTGAGGACGACGGTATGCTCGACGGCGACCATGGACTCGAGCACGAGACCAGCCGAAGCATTGCCCAGGAACCCATTGGCCAGGAGCCGGACGCGGCATTCCTGGCGAAGAAGAGCGAGGAAGCACAATTCACCGTAAGAGCGCTATTGATGGGAACGATCATTGGCATTTTGATCGCGTTCTCCAACACCTACTTCGGCCTGCAGACAGGATGGATCTCTGGAATGGCCATGCCCAGCGCCCTCATTGGATTCGCCTACTTCAAGGGTCTTCGCCAGTTTGCACACCACATGGGTGGTCCAATGAAGAGAATGGGCTTAGGAGAGGGTTTCAGTGAGGTCGAGAATGTCCTTGTTCAGACGGTGGCAGGATCAGTCGGGACAATGCCTTTGGGCTGCGGCTTCGTCGGTGTTATACCCGCACTTGAGTTCTTGCTCAAGCCATCAGAGACCCCAGAGAGCAGCTCTCCGGATCCAGAGATTATCGCTGCGCTGGCTGAAGGGCATAAGCACGGAGGCATTCACTTGCCTCTCGGCAAGCTGATCCTCTGGGCTCTGGGGTTGTGCTTCTTCGGCGTCGTCTTTGCAGTGCCCTTGCGGAAAGAGGTCATCATCCGCGAGAAGCTGAAGTTCCCATCAGGGACTGCCACAGCACTCATGATAGGGGTTCTGCACGGGGGCACTAAGACTGGTGCCGAAGGTAACATAGAGCAACACGCGGCTCGAAAGCGTAGGCAGACCAATACTGGAAACGACGAAGAGAGTCGGGGCCTTCTCTCCGATGCTTCCCCCGCCGCAGGACAGAACGAATGGCATGACGAGGAACCTCTGAGCCGACGCGACAGCAGCAGCGAGGAAGCAAAAAAAGACTGGAGAAGACAGATACGTCTGCTCACAGTCTCGTTTGGGATATCAGGTGCATATGTAGGTATAGGTAGCGCAAACGATGTAGCAACAACGCTGATGTTCCATAGACCCTCATCTCATACTTTGTGCCACAGCTTCACTCGATTCCCTTCCTGGGTCTGTACATGTCGCGCACTTGGGTGTGGAATCTCAATCCCAGCCCGGCTTACGTCGGTCAAGGAATCATCATGGGGCCTGCGACCACCATCCACATGCTTCTAGGCGCACTTCTCGGGTGGGCTATCCTCTCGCCGCTCGCGAAGAGAGAAGGCTGGGCACCTGGACCGGTCTCCGACTGGAACACCGGATCCAAGGGTTGGATCGTGTGGGTAAGTCTGGCCATCATGCTGGCCGATGCAATTGTCAGTCTCGGTTGGCTAGTCCTACGCCCTACGATCCACCTCACTCGCAAATACGGACCGGACGCCGTCCAACAGATCCGTCAAAAAGGCCTAAGGCGATACCTCCAAGACGCTGCGCGACCCGTTATGCGAGGCTACAGCCCCGTCAACCTCGACGAGCCAGAGCGCAGTCAATCTCACACCACCCTCCAGAAATCCAAATCCCAACCCCTCGACGACCAACCCGACTATGACGCCCCTCCCGAGCACCAAATCGGCCTCAAAACCACCCTCATCGGCTTCATCCTCACCCTCATCTTCTGCATCTTCGCCGTCCAATACTCCTTCGCAGGAATCATCAATCTCGGCCTCACAATCTTCGCCCTCCTCCTCGCAATGCTCCTCAGCATCATGGGTGTCCGCGCCCTCGGCGAAACAGACCTCAACCCCGTCTCCGGAATCTCCAAACTCACCCAGCTCATCTTCGCGGCCGTCGTGCCAGCCCATAGCCCCAATGCCATCACCATCAACCTCATCGCCGGAGGGATAAGCGAGGCAGGGGCTTTGCAAGCCGGCGACCTTCTCCAGGACCTCAAATGCGGGCATCTCCTCGGCGCGAGTCCCAAGGCGCAGTTCTGGGGCCAACTGATCGGCTCCGCCATCGGCGCCGTCGTCAGCGCCTGCGTCTACCGCCTCTACACGAGCGTCTACAAAATCCCTGGCGGCCTGTTCCAAGTCCCCACAGGTTTCGTGTGGATCTTCACAGCCCGGCTCGTAACAGGCCAAGGCCTCCCACCCAAAACAGCAGAGTTCGCAGCAGGCGCTGCAGTCCTCTGGGCTCTCTTGACTGCACTCAGGATTTATGGAAACAGTCGCAAAGCGAGCTGGACGCCTTACATTCCTGGTGGGATTGCGGTGGCGGTGGGCATGTACAACACGCCGAGCTTCACGTTGGCGAGGACGGTGGGGGGTTTGATGGCGTGGTATTGGATGCGGTGGAAGGGGAGGGAGGAAACGCCGTTGATTGTGTTGGCGAGTGGATTGATTCTTGGGGAAGGGTTGTTGAGCATCGTGAATTTGGGGTTGGCGAGTGGGCATGTGCCGCATTTGTGATAAGGACATGTAGTGTATGGATATAAAAGGAGAGGAGGGGGTAGGCTGTACGCGGTAGATGGCCGTCTGACGAATGTGTATGTGATTCGTGATATTCGCTGCACAGAACCTTGCGAGTATTGAGAATGGATCCAATATTCGACCCTGAGCGAAACGAAGAGCGTAATTCCCAGAAGCGGGCAAAGAGACCGAGCGATGAAGTTGATGTCTTTGATGTCACGTTCCAACCAATAAACTACGAGTGACCAAGGAAGCCACAGCGAGAATGTGCTGAGGCTTGAACGAGTCGCTTGGACTATCGCATTCTCTTTCCTCGCACCATCTCTCGAACCCCTCAGATATCGCACTCTTGGGCCGATGCCTCCATTGGTCGTCTCCATGTGCTACCCATGAAGCGGACGTGGGTACCTTAGCGTCTCTTAATCATTTTCCGTGATGCATCTCACAGGCCTAGAGCCTTCTCCATCTGCAGGGGACAATCCTGCCTCTCTCTGCATGTCTTTACGACGATCTCGCCACTAGCAGTGCGTCGCCCCATTCATCCTCACAGGGCATCTCTATATGCCGCTGCCAGCCGTCTCTAGTCGTTTTTATTAGCTTCTCTGCTCGCACCGTGTGCGTACTCTCCAACACGCATTCGTCTCAGTGCACCTTCTGATTCTGGTTGTTGCGAGCAAGCCAAAGCCCAACGCTCTCCTTGGCCAAATCGGATCCCCAAACGCCATCTCTGCCACCACGGCGGAACTCCTCGTTCGCGGCATCCTCGCCACCGCCTCGAGTAGCCTCTGCCAGGATGACTTCGAGGTCTCGCTGTTGGCTGCTGATCCATCGCTTGACGAACGACGTCGGATCTCTAGCCAGATTGTCGTAAAACTTGCGCTTGGCGTTGGTTTGGTGGATCTTCTGAACCAGTAACGCCAGCTCATCGTCGGTGCGTACGATCGTTTGCAGATCGCCAATGTGCGCCTTCGAGGTGTGGAAGCGTGTCAGCTGGTGGAGGAGAGGGTTTGGCATGGGCACGCGGATATCGTAGATGGTGGCCCGGCTCGGCATCTGTTCCTCAGTGTCCTCGTTCTCTGACGGCGACTCAGCATCCTTTGTGCCGGTGATATATGGCTTGTCGACGCGAATCGTGTACTGGAGCTGGATCGGTGGAAGCGGCTGCAAGTGTGGTACCAGAAGATCTGGAACGTAGGGGAAGTAAACATGGTCTTGCTTAAAGAGCTGTGAAGTAGTCAGTAACTGCCTCTCAAGACTGCTGAAACAATGTGCTTACCTTGCGCAATGGTTCATCGCAGACCACCTTGCGCTTGTCGTCATCCTCTTGCAACCCCATAGCCCTGCAGTACTCCCAAATACCCTGGACAGCACCAGCGCGATCCTCTTCCTCAGTGTCGAGGATCTCGGCAAGTTCCGGGCTGAGCTTGAACCGCTCGTTCTTCTCGTCGCGCGTCAAGTTAATGGTGATGTTGATGTTCTCGTCAGCTTTGCGTGTAAACTCAAGCGTGTCGAATGAAGCCTCTGAGCTGTTCGGGTCGAAGTTGGGGTTCTGTTGGCCGGGCTGTGGTTTGCGCCATTCGATTTGACTAAAGCCGTCCGGGTTAAGATTCGAGTCGCGATCGAAGTCGATGGTGATGGCTTTGAAGAAAGAGCTCAGGCGTGGACGATGCGATGTTGGCGGTCTGTCCTCGTCGTCTTCAGGCTCGTCGAGCAGGCGTCCCTCGACCTTAACACGGAACGTGGCCTGGTTCTCACTCAACTCGAACATGCCATCCTCGTTTGCTGTGCCTTCCTCCATGACCTGCCATGGCTGTCCTTCTGCAGTATTTGAGATCCACACCCGTAGCACTCCTTCCCGTCTGGTGTATCGGCGCTGCAAGTTGTCGCTGATGTCCAGTCTCTTGCGCATCATGACCGCATCTAGCCTCCTCTCCACCTCGCGTAACTTCTTGTATCGCTCGACTCCGTCTCCTACGACCGCTTCGCTAATGTCATCTGGGATATCGCGATCGGTTGGCTTCTTGGCCTGTCGTCGGGCGTGGTCTTGGCGGCGGATTTGTTCGAGGTGTTGTTGTTGTAATTGCGCCTGGGTCAATGGCTGTTGAGCGGCATGGGCCTGAGGAGGTGCGACCATAGGACCTGCAGCGCGCCAGGTGCGCTCAATGTCAGCGAAACTGATCTTGCGCCGATGCGCGCGGGCTTGTTCCATGTTCGCGGTGACGAGTGCGCGCCGTCTCGCGGTAGTCGCGCATGTAAGATTGGATCAATGCAAACAATGTGTAGACTCAATCCCCAACAAAGCGGCGCACAGGCAAGATGTGTTGTTTGTGCGTACCTGGACCTCTTCTGGCAGCATGAGGGCTGCGGAAGTTCTGCATTTCGATTCGCCGATCGCGGTGCCAAGCTTGGCTTGGGAAAGTCTAGATGGACGTCGGGAATGTTGTCTTGATGATCGTGGTGATGGGCGAGATGATGCAGCGACAGAAATCGAGATGGGTGTCGCAACGCGTGGAGTGGAGAGACACGCGAACGTGCATCCAAGTCAAGGGGGTTGGGTGGAGGCAGTGGTTACTTAGCGAAGACCCCACCAGACACCTCACTTTCGACCTTCGTCAATCCATCAACAACATCCACTCACGATCGTCTCACGAGCATTGGGTCAAGCTGCCAATCTTCTCATTGCGATGAGTAGAGGGTGCTGTTGGACTTATCAGACTGTCTCGCCAGCATGTGAAGGCCACAGATGAAGCGAGTGGCATCAAAAGCACAGACCATGACTCCTACTCCGACCTGGACTATATCACAAGATGGAGATATCCCAGAACGCAGACAGAGAAGACATGGCTGATCGGATTGGGGACGGGAGTGATCGGGTTGACGAAGACAAAATCGAGATGGATGACAATTCAAGATCTGCTGCGTCGATAACCGCCTTCAAAGCAAACCTCGAGCGTTTCAACCACACCTTCGAAGGAGCCCCCAATGCCGGTCAACCGCCTACACGAAGAAGCAGTCGCAAAAGGCCAGGAACTGAGCCAGACGAGGCCCAAGTCCCAGCCAAACGCAAGAAACCGTCATCCAAATACGCCCCACCCTCAAAATACGCCCACCTCTCGGAACTAACGGACATCCTCGCCCCAAAACTCATCACAATCTTCGTAGGCTTCAACCCAGGCGTAAGGACCGCCACCTCTGGCCACGCCTACGCCCACCCGTCGAACCTCTTCTGGAAGCTGCTGCACAGCTCAGGTTGCACAAATGAACGCCTCAAGCCGGAGCAGGACGTCGACTTGCCACGTCTGTACAGCATGGGTAACACGAACATCGTTTCTCGACCCAGTAAGGATGCAGGTGAATTAAGCAAAGCGGAGATGGCTGCGGGGACGCCGATTTTGGAGGCGAAGGTGGAGAAGTTCCGTCCGGAGAGTGTTTGTATCGTGGGCAAGGGAATTTGGGAGGCGATTTGGAGGTGGAAGTATGGGAGGGGGATTCGCAAGGACGAGTTTCGGTACGGGTGGCAGGATGAGAAGGAGAGGATGGGTGGTGTGGATGGATGGGAGGGCGCCAAGGTGTTTGTGGCGACGGCTACGAGTGGGCTTGCTGCTGGGTTGAGGCCGCATGAGAAGGAGGCGATTTGGAAACCTTTTGGGGAATGGGTTAGTCAGAGACGGAAGGAGAGGGAGGAGGCTGACGGAGGTCAGCGAAAAGAGGAGGCGCTGTGAGCATGCTCACGTTCAGGACCACCTGCTCTTCTCCATGAAGGCGAAATTCATTAGGCATCGCGGCTGTGCCTCAAGGCTATTCCTCGTGGTATCATACCGCGACGCGCCACCTCGAAGGAATCATGAAGGCGATGCCTCCTCCATGGCTTGCGAAATCACTGCAGTAATAACATCGACCGAAAGAGTGTCCTCGCTTGCAGTGGGAGGTTAAGAAATGCTCACGTCGAATGTACACCTCCCTGAATTCACAGCGTTCGACCAACCACCCTCTTCGGGTATCGCGCCAGATAGTACTGCCTCTGGTCTCCTGGACAACCTACGAGTACTCATGCTGTGCGAGGAGATCCAGCCCTTTCACCTGATCCGATGCCCTGCTGCTGCCCTAAGTGAGGGCGGCGAAAGGGCGACACATGCAAACAGCCCTTAGCTTCCGCGCGCGACGAAGCCAACAATGTCCCTTGCTGCAACTCTGCCCTATGTTCGTACGGCGAGCCGCTCTTGCTCATCTGAACGATCGACAAAGGACCCAGAGCATGCATGATTGAGCGCTGGCTGGTCTCCAGCGATATGCTCGGATGGTGGTTCTGTTGTTGGGGCCACCGCTGGCGGCATTGCGTGAGCTCTATAGATGCCTACTCCTCCAACACATGCTCAGCTTTCTTCCCTACAGTGCTAATCGTGCTGGCGACAAGAAGAAAGTTTGAAGGGTGTCGATGTAGCACGACGCCCTTGAGATCACCAAAGCGGCCAACAATGGCCGCAATACTAACACCACCTACCGTCTTGTTCAACAATGTCTCGGATCATGGGACACTTGCTTGCCCAACAACACCCGTTTGTCGCACAGGCACGTCGTACTCGGAGACTCCAGACCACAGAGCCCAGCCTTTTCCACGTAGCAGTCGAGGCTGACAACAGACAAGTAGCAAACATGACCTGCCACTTCAAGAAGTTGACTAGCGGCTCCAAATATCAAGCATATTAGAATAAATCTCGATGCTCCTCTGACCAAACCCTCTCCATCAGCTTCAGTCGCATCTGCAATCCAAAACATGCAACGGACAACCCAAACCCACTGGTAAGAAGCATTCCATCTCCATCGCCAACGTCGCGCGTTCTGACTGACAACTGGTTCTAGGGCCGGCATCGCACTCCTGACCCTCGCCGCCATCCTCCTCGCCCTAGCATCCCTCACCGATCCAGTCTTCCACAACCCGAACGTCAATTGGAGCCTCTACAGCGTGGAGCTGATCCTACCTAACCAGCTCCAGGAGCACTGGGTCGTTCGATGGGGATCGTTTGGATCTTGCGTCGATACATTTGAAGGGCCGCTGTAAGTTGAAGCGCATTGGTTGACGATATAAGGCAACAGCGATGGCTAAACATTCCCAGAGTGACGTCCACCCATTGCACAGGTGGCAGCGTCGGCTATAAGACATGTGCGGCCATGACCGATGGCCATTTGATTCACGCGCCGCACGACGCGAGATGCGATGCCGCTGATGACCTTAGCCGTGCCAGTGAGTGGTCCTCTGAATCATCCAAAGCACACTGACACTTAGACTGACCAGTGTCGTACGTACAGTGATCCTCCACCCAATGGCCAGCGCGACCGCATTCGCCGCCGTCTTCGTGACCCTAGCAGCAGGTCCCAAGGGCTCACTAGCTGGATCGCTCCTAGGCTCCCTGGCCTGGATCTTCACTGTCGTCGTCGTGGGCATTGACGTCTATGTCTTTCAGGTCATCCAGTGGAGAAGCGATGCCCTCGGGGGTTGGGGCTACAAAGACTTCACTGTTATTGATAGGAACTTTGGGGGCATTATGATTTGCCTGATGGTGGGGCTGGTGTTCATCACAGTTGGCGCTCCGCTGATGCTTTACACTGCGTTCGTCGTGAGACAAGCAGCTAAGGCCAATGCCACACCAGCCAACTTCTGCAGCCTTCCATCTACCGACAGCGTGGTAGACGAGAAGGACAATATCCTTCGTCCGTAGAGAGTCGTCAATCAAGCCGCAGGAGGGTAGCTGGCGAGACCGAGGACGACAGAGGAGGCCGGTCTACAAGAACGTGTATTGTATTTCAAAGCTGTTGTCCGGCTGTACGTCAATAGAAACGTAGTTAAACTCCATCATTGTTGCTTTTGCCGGTATGCTGTCAATGTTCTCGGGCGAACGCCATGCCAGCGGAGGTGGTGTTCATCCGTCGTATGTGGCCATCGGTCTCTCGTAATGGCCGTTCGAGTTGTGGTTTGTCTTCCATGAAGCCACCAACAACTGGTATCGGAGTTAGATGGTCGAATAGCTCCACTGAGATCACACGTGATATCCAGGCACAAACGAAACCGGGCTAGTTCCCGTGCTTGAGCGATCTTCCGTGGTCCTTGTATGGCCCGAGATTGCGAGCTGAGGTAAGGCGTTCGCGAGATCTCTCGGCGATGAGCTAAAGTCTTGTTTGTTTTCCAACCACGGCTTCATGAAGTTGTATGCTGCAGGTGAGCATGTGTAACAGTCTTTTGGCTTGTCGGACATAACACCGTACTCATCTTGAAACACTCCGGACCCGTTACACCGTCGGACGTCAGCCGCTGGCGCATTGATTTTACGGGTCGCCGCAGAAGCACTGACTTTCAAGTCAGGGTCCGATAACTGAAGGTTTCCTTCGAGCGTAATACATCAACATCGTGCTACCAATGGAGCATATTTTGCGGATCTACGCAGTTGGCGGCTCCCCGTAAGTCCGTACTTTTAGGTAGATCGATTCAGATATAATGAGGCGTCGTTCTCGCCATTCCGAATCTATAAAGTCAACGAAACCCGGACAACCTCAATCGGCGTACTCTGGGTCACCTCGACAATAACAACCACAAAATGTCGTCTCCAACCTACCTAAGCAAGATTGCCATTGTTGGCGTGAGTCGATCGGAACAAGCAAGTATCTCTGTCGCTCATGCTAACAGCCATAGGCCGGCGGGAACAGCGGGAAGCCAATGGCTGAAGAGCTTCTGAAGGCCGGCAAGACCGTCACCGCACTCTCAAGAGCCGACAGTAATGCCAAAGTTCCCGAGGGCGTCATCGTGAAGAACATCGATTACGACAAGCCGGAAACGATCGTGGAAGCGCTCAAGGGCCAAGATGCGTTGATCATCACCCTCAGTGTCACCGCGCCCAGGGACACTGAGGAGAAGTTGGTCAACGCCGCACAAGAGGCCGGCGTGAAGTGGATCATACCCAACGGATGGAGCCCTGACACGCAGGACGAGGGTGTCGTCAAGGATGTCTTCATCTTCCAGCATCAGGTTGCGACTCGTGAGAAGATCGAGAAGGACGGCCGGGCGGCGTTCATCGAGATCTGTTGCGGCTTCTGGCATGAGTGGAGTTTGGCAATACCGGTAAGTCTCAATATCTCGAAGTTCCGTTCGCAAACTCATCGATTCGTAGGCTGCCTTCGGCATCGACCTGGTCAAGCAAGAGGCGACACTCATTGATGAAGGAGACGTCAAGATCTCGATCTCGACTTGGCCTCAGGTGAGCAAGACTCTAATTCGGAAAGATGACCTTACTGACGTGAAGTAGGTTGGCCGCGCGGTTGCTGGTATCTTGAGTCTCCCGCTCCAAGGCGAAGGGTCGAAGAAGGGACTCAACGACCTCAAGAACAAGGTGGTGTATTGTAACTCGTTCACCATCAACCAGAAGGAGATGCTAGCGTCCGCATACCGGGTGACGGGCACCAAAGAGAGCGACTGGAAGATCACCAAGGAGAAGGCTCAAGAGCGGTACACCGGAGGTGTCGAGGCTATGAAGAAGGGCGACAGGTCAGGCTTCGCGAGGATGATGTACACCCGCGTCTTCTACGACGACGGCAACGGCGACTTCGAGACGCGTCGTGGGACCATCAACGAGCTGGTCGGGCTGTCGAAGGAAGACGAGAAGCTTGACGAGTACACCGCCATTGCCGTGGAGAGGGCGAAGAACAACCCGTATGGTGGTAGGTCGTAAGGAGGTCTCATCATCATCAGATCGTATATACATGTAGAGATGATTGTATACAAAGATGATATGACGCGAGTCTTGGGATCAACAGAGCTCGGAGCGAGAGTTGTGCGCTAAGGGAAGGGACGGCCAATCAAAAGCAGTGCCTGCCCTCTCCCACTTCGCCACTCTGCGGGCATATGCAGGTCGGTCGTGCCGCGCCTTTGGACGACTGCAGCGCCTTGACTGGCTGCGACGAGGCCGCTGAGCTGGTCTTGGTCGACCTGATTCACCTGAGCCGATTCTGCCCTGCTGGCAAGGCAAACTCTTCCACCAACTCCACTACCTCCCGCCTCACTTGTGATCTGGACCGCGTGAACGAAGAAGCTGGGCGACGAGTGTGAAGAACAGCGCGTGATACAGCTCGACGAGGCTGAGAACCAACACAAGACGATACATACGCCCAGCCAGTATACATATCCCCGGTGATGCGCTCGTTGCTGTGCGACCCGCTACACTCGAGACACAAGCGCAGGATCGCGTCTTGAAGAAACACATCTCCACAACAACATAAACCATACAACTCAAATGGTGTCCCATCACCCACCACCCTACTCCGACCTTCCTCGACCTCCTATCCCTTCTCTAGCTCCCAGCGCACCGCCAGCCGCAGGTCGCGCAGCTTCGGTGACCTCAGGCCGCTCTCACACGCGACGACATCGGCACGCGCGATCCCACCACGGCGGCTCAAGCTCACATCTCCCTCAGAACGAGTTCCCGCTCTTCTCGCACACTGGAGATGTGGAGATTATAATCAAGAATGAAAGCGGGAGGAAAGAGAACAGATACATCCTACACAGGCTGATCTTGAGTCAATGCTCGGGCTTCTTTGCAGCAAGCACGAGCGCTGAGTGGAGTGGGAGAGCACTAGAGAATGGCTCGGCTTTAGGAGGTGGTCTGCCGCGAATCAGTGAGAATGAAAGTGTCACAGCAGGGAGTAGCTCCAGAGCGAGCAGTCAAGAGAGACGGCCGTCTTACGAGTTGGGAAGGCGGAAGTGGCGGTACGAGCTGGACTGGGAAGGTGCAGGGAGCGAGGACATGCCCATGTTGGTGAGCAAAGACAGTGCGCCAGCTTCCATCTTCGGCGACTCCACTGGTCCTCCGCCTGTACGCAATAAGCCTCCGACATCGAATGAGAACTTCTTCCGCAGCGTGTCGAACTTCTCGAGTTTGAACTTGAACGAGAGGAACCAGCCCAGCGTACCAGCCGAGGCAGGCGATGAAGTCTTGAAAGACTACGACAATCTGTTCAGGACGATGTATCAATACAATCCCGTGCTTGATTCTGTCAACATCGCCACGGCCTACACGGAATGTAAAGCGCTTTTACATCTGGCGGACATGTACGATGCGCTTGAGATAGCTGGACCCAGGATCGATCATCACTTGTTACGATTCGGTGGCAGGCTCTTCAAGCAGATCGCAAAATACCCGCCGTCGTATCTAAAGCTTGGCTACCTAGCGCGATCACGGACTATCTTCACAGAAGCCATGATACATGTCGTAGGACAATGGCCTGCAGCGGCACCACAACTACGAGGCCAAGTTGAAACGAACGTGATGGAGCTCCTCGAGGATAAAGTAGACGAGCTGCGAGAGCTGGAAGAGCGAGTCGAATCCAAACTCTGGCGTCTGAACCTCACAACAAGTCGAGGCGAGAGAGTAAACCCAAGCAACGACTTCCTAAGCTGGCTCGCAATCTCCTTATTCCGACAATGGCTTGCAGAAAACACCACCCCAGGCACAACAGGCATCCTGAAAGACAGCACAAGACCAGCCAGCAACACAGGAACCCATGTCACACGAGTCGCAAGCAGAAGCAGCAACCATGTCGCCTCGCAACGCGTCCAACAGCCCCCCACTCCTCCCTCTCAACCCGCCCCCTTAGCAACAGGCCGCATCTATCGAATCCTCGGCTCCACCGATCCCAGCGGCTACCTTAACCGCGACGAGCTAAAACGCTTCCTCAAAGCCCCCAGCGGTCAACTCGGTATGGACTTCTACACGCGCGACAACCTCAAGCGCTTCGAGCGACGCATCGACGAAATCAAGAATCTCGCGAGGGACGTGGTGAAGCCTTTGATGCGGAACTTCTTGGAGCTGGATTTGAGGGATTTTGGGCCGGCCGGTTTGGGGTATTTGACTTGTACGAGAATGGAGGAGAGGGATTTACCGTGGGATGAATGATGAGTTGATGTTTGATGATGTGTGGGAATTGAGATAGGGTTGGAGAACGAGGAGGATGGTTTATGACTGTTGACGAGAGCGATTTTGTTGCGATATACCCCCAATGTGCGTTTTGAGACTTCATATTTGGTGTACTAGGCACTTTCATTCTTCCGTTGTCTGGGTTGAGCAGATCGTGAATGTCTTGTGCGACTGAGCTGCTGACCTGACCGCGACATCGAAGGTGAAGTGAGAAACATTCATCTGCTTCGCCCTCCTTGTTGTTGCTGTCTCAGAACAGCTTGCGCAGCTCTTTGCTATCTTCCTCAACCCACTTCTCAGCGTTCTCAAATCTTTGGTCAGACCTGTCTGCAAAGACAGCTCCAATGTCCTTGAAGAGACGCTCAAGCCTGATTAAGCCCAGGGCAGTCGCAGCGGTCTGCGCTTTTTTGGCATCTCTTTGTGCGTCGTTCAAGCCGGCCTCCGTGTTCAGTTCGCTATAATCGTAGTTAGACTAGAGAAAAAGACGAATTGTGTCTGCGTTGTAGCTTACAAGTTTGTCTTTACGTTTTCAACAGAATCTCCCAGGACCTCTAGCCAGTATTGCGCATCATCTTTTTTCGATGAGACATCACCAACTTTGCTAATTGCATGCATTTGCATAAATTGTCCAGCACTGAATCTACGGGTTCCTATTTGTGCTTCGAGTTCATGTGGGCTTAGAGGCATAGTGATAGAGAGGTATGTTTCCCTAGGTAATCGTAATAGCAATGGTAGAGCAAGGGATGGGGATGGGATGGGGAGAAGAGGTAGTTGGTTTTCCCTGTATATATACCCGTCACTCCTCATCAGCCTATCCGCAAAGTAAGTTGTCCAGCTCCGCTTCGATTACTCCAATTTAATGACTTAAATAGGAAAACACTCTCAAAAGCAAATACTCTTGCCAGACTATGCCCAGTACATCTAGCGTATATGCAAGTCAAAGCAGTACAGCCCGTATTTTGGTGCCCACGCCTAGACCAGCTCAAAGGTGTGATTTGCGACATCGGCGTCTCCGTGTAGAGGAGAGTGCATGTGCGGCCCGGCTAGTGTCGTCTCGGACTCGTGGGCTAGAGTGAGTGAGTGAGTGAGTGAGTGAGTGAGTGAGTGAGTGAGTGAGTGTCATATCGCAAGTTGTGCATACTTATGATCGATCTCTGGAAGACACAATGCCATACTGAGTGACTGCAAAGTCATCAAGAATCCTCGTCTTCATATCCACCAAGCAATGAACTCAACTCAGCCTTCATATCCTACGCGACAACCTCAACACTCAGATCCTCTGGCCACCGCGCCTGATCAACCCCATTCCCCCTAGTCCCCACATTAAACCTCAGCTGCACCGAATCATCCTTCCACCGCGCCACAGGCTTGACCCCAAGGAAAGTCAACCCACCCAAAGCCTTACTAGTCCTGCTCTCAAAGAACTCCTCTTTGAACAACGTCTCCTTGTCATACTTATGCAACATGCCCAACATCACCGGCAGCGTATGCAACATGGAGTGATGATTTTGGAAAACGTAGTTCCCGTGGCGGGACCAGACGTCTTGCCAGACAGGGGTTGGGTATTCGCCGACGGAGTTGACGAGCCATTGGGAGTAGTAGTTGAGGGAGACGTTGATGCCGTAGGAGCCGCCGGATTCGCCGCGGTTGATGAGGGCGTGGAGGATTGCGGAGGAGCCTATGATGCCGGTGCAGTAGTCGGAGTTGGGGAAGACGGGGGTCACGGCGTTGTTGTGGCCCATGGCTTTTCCGTAGGCGAGGGAGACGCCGCAGCACTGAATTCACGTGTTAGTAAGGACGAGGAGAGGCTGGGGCAGGGTTGGAAGGGTTGGAAGGACGGACCGCATCGCTAATTTGCTGCCATCCGCTGCGATGATGCCAGGGCCCGTTCCAGCCGTAGCAGTTCTCCTTGACGTGGATGATACCTCTGCCGCGTCCCTTGATGAGCTCGAAGATTTCTTCACGGCTGAGACCGTACTTCTTCATGACTTCAGGGCGGTAGCCTTCGACGACGACGTCGGCTTCTTTGATCAGTTCTAGCAGTTTGAGGCGGTCGGCTTCGTCTTTGAGGTGTAGGTGAGGTGTCCATTTGCCTGTTCACAGATGTCAGTACCCATTGTTCTTCCACAACTCAGATTCGATGATGCAGCACGACGGGATAACGCACCCCAATTCAAATCCTGATGCAGCGTCGACATATCCGTAACATGCGGAGACGTAACCCTCATAACACTCGCCCCCATCTCCGCCAGGCACCTCGTAATCGTCGGCGCCGCGATAATCCTCGTCAGATCCACGACCTTCAATCCCGCCAAAGGCCTGCTAGGATTCGACGGCATGGAACTATTCTCCGGCCACCAGGATGGCGGCTGCTCAGTCGTCGTATCCTTCTCCAATTCATACAACCCCACGTGCGCATTCGCCTTGCCGTGCTCACTCTGCTTGAACTCCTCCGTCGAATAACAAATCGTCCCGGCTTGGCGATACTTCTCATTCATCAGCATATCCAAATCTTTGGAATCAATCTTGCCGACGACGTCTTCGAAATCCTTAATGATCGTCTCCCGCTCCACATCAACGGGGCCCTCGAGATCCATGCCCAACGCAGTCAACGTGGG
Source organism: Zasmidium angulare (assembly GCA_002786045.1). Classification (NCBI taxonomy): domain Eukaryota; kingdom Fungi; phylum Ascomycota; class Dothideomycetes; order Mycosphaerellales; family Mycosphaerellaceae; genus Zasmidium; species Zasmidium angulare. Next base: position 1,389,981 of record NHNX01000012.1, read on the forward strand.
CTCGGGGTTCATACTCCCGTGCACATGATAACACCTCCCATCCTTCGTCTGATAAATATTCGTCGCAAGTTTCCTCTGCTCCGTGGCCCCCGCGCGGTGCAGATCCGTATTCTTGAATCCATAGCTCTCAGCAACCTTGGCGTCCATGAAAGTCGTAGAAGCGCCCTGTGGTTTGCCGTCTTTGCCCACGAGCTGAGCGAGGAAGGGACTCATGACGAAGAGCGAGGCATGGTCGGTGTTGATGTCGACTTCCGAGAGCTTGCAGTGGTCTTTGTACTTGCGGATGCGCAGGACGTTGAGTAGACTTGCTTCGAGGGCTTTTAGTGCGGCGGCGCTTTCTGCGAAACGCCAGTTGATGGGGATGCTTGGGGCGTCGTTGCCGGTGAAGTGTACAAGTTTGCCTGCTTCATGGATTTCTGCCGGTAGGGAGGGGATCAGGGGGTTGTTCAGGATTTCTTTCTCGAAGATCTTTTGGGTTTCTTTTGGGATGGAGTATGTCGTTGTGTTCTCGCCTACGGAACCCATCTTGACAACCGTATTTCTTCAAGGAGTATTTTGTGTTCTTGTGTGCTGATGCTGCTCTAGGCAGTGATACGGAAGAGGAGGTCGTATCGAACTTAAATACCTCGTCAGCAATACTCGATCGCACGGAATAGATAACCTCGACTGACCAGATTGGGGGCTTGTTCCTGCGTGTCAGAGACAAGAAACGGTTAGTACTTACGAAGTGCTATAGCTGAGGTGGTCGGCCACGCGGTTAATAGGTACCCACACACCCATCGCCCCGCATAGACATGCGAGGGCATCACCTCGGGCCGTGAAGTGAGACAGCATGTGTGGAACGTATGTATCACGTTCTTATTAGCTGAGAGCAAGGGAAGCAATTGGCAGTTCGGTGAGGGGTCCGGCAATGGTGATGTGGAATACTGACCGATGGTGAGCGAGTCGTCATTGGTGAGGCTTGATTCACGCACGCAACTTCCAAGTTGCCCTTGTCGAGACTTGCACTCCTTCGCACTGGATAGTCCTATTAGCTGAGAAACATACTCATCATGGGCTCAATGCAACGACCAGTCAGGATCGCCAATTGTTCGGGAGCGGTGCCCGATCCTGGCTATCAGATGTGTATGTCCATCTCACTCGCCGACTTAAAGTGATCAACTTCCCATTTCTGTGCAATACTGATGTCAACAAAGACAACCAAGCCAAGTACGGCCCCGTAGACGTGATAACAGGAGATTACCTCGCCGAAATCAACCTAGGCAACGATGCCGAAGCCATGGCCAAGGGCGAACATCCGGGCTGGATCCAAACCGCCTGGGACGGCATCGAACAGACCGCCGAGCTTCTGGCAGAAAAACGCATCAGACTTGTCATCAACGGCGGCGCTTTGAATCCCAAAGGCCTCGCGGGAAAAGTCCACGACTTCTGCAGATCGAAAGGATTGAAGCTCCAAGTGGCTTGGGTGGAAGGTGATGACCTGATGCATAAGATCGATGACATCCTCAAATCGCAGGCTGAGTTGCCGCATCTTGATGAGGTGAATGGGAATGTGCAGCTGGCGAAGGATTCGAGGGTGTTTCTGGAGGAGAGTCGAAGGGAGGCGAACAGGATTGTTTCCGCGAATGCGTACTTGGGCGGGAGGGCCATTCGCAAGGGACTGGAGGAGGGCGCTGATATCATTATCTGTGGTCGGGTTGCTGATGCTTCGCCCGTGATAGGAGCAGCAGCGTGGTGGCACAACTGGGCCGCCGATGACTTCGACGCTCTCGCTGGTGCATTGGTAGCTGGCCACCTGATCGAATGCTCAAGCTACATCACCGGGGCGAACTTCAGTGGCTTCTTCAAGCACGACATCGCCGAACTGCTCAATCTAGGCTTCGGTATCGTCGAAGTCGAGGCGAATGGCGATTGTATCGTGACGAAGCACGAGGCGCTAAGCGGGTTCGTGAATGCGGACACTGTCAAGTGTCAGTTCTTGTACGAGCTGCAGGGGAACATCTACCTCAACAGCGATGTCAAGGCCGATACTACTCACATCTCGATCGAGGACGTTGGCAAGGACCGAGTGAAGGTCTCTGGCATCAAAGGCCATCCGCCTCCTCCCACGACCAAGCTGGCCATCTTCTACAAAGGCGGATGGCAATGCGAGCTGTTGCTCAACGCGACCGGCTACGCAACAGCCAAGAAGTTCGCTCTCCAGGAAGCACAGCTGAAGACGAAGCTCAAAGACTGGGACGTGCTCGACAAGTTCGACGTGCTGGATTTCCAGTGGGTTGGAAGACCTGCATCGAATCCATCCTGCCAACTGGCGTCGACGACATACCTGCGAGTGTTCGCTCAAGCCCAAGACAAGGACGTCGTGGCGAAAGTGTTACCAGCATGGGCCACGAACTCGATGCAACACTTCGCCGGCTTCCACTGCTCGCTCGACCTGCGTACCGCCATGCCGAAGCCCTTCCTCGCCTTCTATCCCGCCCTCCTCGAACAGTCCTCCCTGGACGAAGCCGTATCCCTCATCGCCACCGACAGATCCTCTGGTCAAAGATTCCGCGTCGGCCCGCCAGCGAAGACCGAGCCCCTCGAACCTCGCGAAGACTACGAAACCACCTCGCCAGCAAGTCTCGAATCTTTTGGCGAGACCATCACGGCACCTCTGGGTGACATCGCCCTTGGCCGCTCGGGCGACAAAGGCGCCAACGTCAACATCGGTCTCTTCGTGCACACGCCGCAAGAATGGTCATGGTTCCGCAGCCTAATGACGAAGGCGAAGATGCGGGAGTTGATGGGGACCGATTGGCAGGACTGGTATCATCTAGAAAGGGTCGAGATGCCAGAAATCAAAGCCGTGCATTTCGTCGTCTATGGACCCCTGGGACGAGGTGTGACCAGTTCGAGGTTGTTAGATAGTCTGGGCAAAGGATTCGCGGAGTTCATTCGCGACGTGCATGTGCCGGTTCCGAAGAAGTTCTTGGAGGGCAGGTCGAATCTGTAGTCTAGCTTGTTAAATATGTCAACCTTTATTTGTGTATAGCAGAGGAGTTGGCGTTTGATATTTTTGTGTGTATGCGCGAGGCGCAGCTGTGTCAGGAAGGGGCTGCGCTGACTGTTCCGACTGCGCCTTTGAAGTTGGTCTGACTGACCAGATTCCCAGCAGAACACACCGTTGGACGTTTAGACGCCCGCGCTCAGCATGAAGAACTACAAGACAGCCTTCACATCGCCATGAGCGGCACAAAGGTTCAGCTGCAGGGCGTACAATCGTGTAAGGACAAGATGAAAGACCACAATGTTGTGGTGAGCAGTGTCCCAGCGATGGATTACACCATCTCATTTGCGTCCTCGAACCTATCGGCAGTCATGTATTGTCCTGACCTCTACTCACCTGTTAGGCTTTGGATGCTATGGGTGATGCACATCTTGCTGCTGATCGCGCAGATGCTGGCAACCGCGATCTGGATACTAGAGTTGCAGGGTCGTGGGGAGGAGAATGTTCGGCTGTGGGTATCTCGAAAAGCCTTTAACTTCTGCATGAGCTGATGTTTATCTAGCGGTTGCGCTATCAGCGTGGCCTTCGTCTTCGCAAACCTCGTCTTAGAGCCGACAGAGATGGTTCTGTGGAGCCGGGAACTTCTTACACCCCGGGTGTATCTCGTTTTGCAGTGCTTGAAAGCATTATACTGGAGCTTCTGGACTCCAGTCTTCATACTCAGCACATGGTCCGTTCACAATTTCCCTAGTGGGCTGTCCGGGGAATACCCTCAGATCGTGGTCAGAGTGCTGACTACGACGGCCGTGCTAGCTGCGTACGACTCCTGCCCTTTTGTGACGAGATTGCCGACTGATTTGTTTGAGCAGCATTTCGTTCTATGCGAGCCTCGCCGATGCATTCGTGATCTTCCTGCAGTCGAGAAAACCAAAGGGTTATGAGACAGCCCTCAACGACGTGAGACCAGATGGTGGAGCGGCCGGGTCAGAATGCCGCGAAGAGCAGGCGCTGGACTTTGAGTCGATATCGATACGATCGGATTCGGTTGGTAAGTCGGTGCTGGTGGTATCTCGAGAACTCTTCACTTAGCCAAAAAGTTCTGAAAGGCCTTGTTGTCAATAGCAACATTGCCAACAGCCCTCAGCTTCTTGCGACCCTCCTTCTGCTTCTCAAGCAATTTTCGTCGACGACTGACATCAGCCGCATGCAGCTTCTGCAGCACATCCTTCCGGAATGGCTTGATCGTTTCTCGAGCCACAATTCGTTTGCCCGCGACAGCTTGGATCACAACTTCAAACATCTGGCGGTCCACGTGCTCTTTGAACTTAGTGACCCATTGCTTCCCGACTCGTTCGGCTTCGGAATAGTGTATTACCCGTGCCACGGCATCGACTGGGACTTTGTTGACGTGAAGTTGGAGCTTGACGATGTTGGCTTGGCGATACCCGGCGTCTTCGTAGTCGAGCGAGGCGTATCCTTTCGTCAGACCTTTCAGCTTTCCGAAGAAGTCGTCCACGAGCCTTTCTAAGGGCAGGAGGTACTTTACAATCACCTGTGTCGCTGTGAAGAACGATATCGTCTCTTGCTGACCTCTGTTGCCTTCGCACAGCTCTATAACTTTGCCCAGGTATTCTTCCGGGGTCGTAATGGTCGTAGTAACGTACGGCTCCTCGAGTGACCTCACAGTTGTGTGCACCTCTTGTCCTTCGGGAAACTTGTTCGGGTTGCTGATGATTTCCTCACTACCATCCCTCTTCACGACTTTGAACGGCACACTTGGGGGTGTGATGATGATATTCGCACCGTGCTCTTGGCGCAGCCGATCTTCAAAGACTGAGCAGTGCAAAGTGCCCAAGAATCCAAGTCGCCAGCCTGCCCCAAGGGCTTCGCTGCTCTCTTTAGTAACGGTAACAGATCGGTCGTTCAGCGTCACTTGATTGATGCTGTCCTCGAGGTGTGCGTAGTCGCCCTGATCGGTAGGGAAGGCAGCCACAAAAACCATGCTCTTCGGCTCTTCGAATCCTGGAAGTGGCTCGACCTTGTCCCGACTGCCAACAGTAGTGTAGGTATCGCCGATCTTTGCTTCCTTGCTGCGCTTCATACCGGGGTTCATGTACATATAGCCGACCTGTCCAGCACGAAGGCATGTCTGCGGGGTCTCCAAGGGGTACATGATGCCCACCTCGCCAACGATGTACTCAATGTCAGTCGCAAAGGATACAAGACGATCCCCGGCTTTGACTCTGCCCTCGAAGATGCGAACAAGCAAGATGACGCCTTTGTAGTTGTCGTACCAGCTATCCACCAGCAGAATCTTCAGCGGCGCGTTCTCATTCCCAACTGGAGCAGGTACCCCATCCACGATTGTTGGTAGGAGCTTCTCGACGTTCAAGCCAGTCTTCGCAGATACCATAACTGCATTTGTCGCGTCGATCTCGAAGGTGTCCCTGAGCTGTTCGAGCGTGCGCTGAGTGTCGGCGGAGGGAAGATCCACCTTGTTCAGGACGGGTACCAGGGTGAGCGACTGGGCGAAGGCAAGATAGAAGTTGGAGACTGTTTGGGCCTGTACACCTTGCGAGGCATCGACCAAAAGCAGGGCTGACTTTCGTCAGTATAAACGCTCCCCTTGTGAACGGCAAACATACCTCCTCCACAGCTAGCATAACTGCGACTGACTTCCGCTCTGAAGTCAACATGACCCGGTGTATCAACCAAATGCAGCAAGTAGTCTTCGCCCTTGTGATTGTATATCATGGAACATGTCTGCGCCTTCACCGTGATGCCTCTTTCACGCTCGACATCGAGCTTGTCCAAGATTTGATGCTTTCCTCCTTTTTGAATCGTTCCCGTAAGCTCCAGCAAACGGTCCGAAAGCGTGCTCTTGCCATGATCGACGTGCGCGACGATGCAGAAGTTGCGGAATCGATCAATAGGAATCTTCGAAATCCTCTCTTCCAGTGGTGAGACGGGTTTGACGGCTGTAGCACGGAGGCGAGCTGTGGTGCTCAATGTTCGCCCGGCTTCGAGGACGAACCGCGCGGTGAACGATGCATTGTGACGGTGGAAGGGCTGTCCGAGGCTTGAGATGCTCTCAATCGCCGGCAAGCATCGTCGCATCAGGCCCATTCGATATCATCCTTGGTCTGTGGCTCAAGGTGAATTTGAGAACTTCGAATGGTAGAGCTCATCAAAGAAGGAAGGTTTGGCGAGCGCTGCCGTGGAAACGGCTGAAGTAAACATCCAACTTCCTCTCGACTTTCTGACTGGGACAACCACACCATCAAGATGCCGATCTCATCAAGAATGCCTGCAGAAAAGAAGACGTCGTCGTCTACATCGACGGCGAAGAAAGCTACCTCATCATCCGAAAAGAAACCCTCGTCATCCGCCGACAAAGCGCAAACGCATAAATTGTCCCTGAAAGGCAGTTCGAAACTGGTCACGGAATTCTTCGAGTACTCAATCAACACAATTCTTTTCCAGCGCGGTGTCTACCCGTCAGAAGACTTTACAGTGTATGAGAATTGGCACTGGAGGGGAGCGAATGTTATGATGAAGCTAATCTGGTGACCAGCGTCAAGAAGTATGGCTTGAACATGATGGTATCGCTTGACGACCAGGTCAAAGCATACGTGAAGAAAATCATGAGCCAATTGAACAAGTGGATGCAAAAGTCCAAGATCTCGAAACTCGTCATCGTGGTCACCAGCAAAGAGACAGGCGAGCATGTGGAACGATGGCAGTTCGATGTACGTGAACGACCCCAACACATTTGCATCGTAAGCTACATCATACTGACTTTGATCAAGGTCAACATCTTCAACGACGACGGCAAGAAGAAGCGAAGTACATCATCCGGAGACAAAGAGAATTCCGCACCAGCTTCCGATGCTCAAGCAGTCCCCGAGGCAGAGAAATCGGAGACAGAAATCCAGTCCGAGATTCAGGCACTCTTCAGACAGATCACCGCCTCCATCACATTCCTCCCCATGCTCGATGGCAACCACACATTCAACGTGCTCGTCTATGCCGACGCCGACAGCGAAGTGCCACTTGAGTGGGGTGACAGTGATGCGAAGGAGGTCAAGAATGCTGAGAAGGTGCAGCTGAGGAGTTTCTCGACCAACTCGCACCGCATCGATACGGTGGTTCAGTATAGGTGAGTCCAGGCAGCTGTCCCTGAGGATCTAGACTGACAAGGCGTGTAGGTTAGCAGAGTGATCTGAAAAGGGTGATGGCATGATTTTCGTATGTTTTCGTCATTGCGAAGGGCGTTACAAGGCTGTGTGGAAATGGGAACGGGGATCCTCGGGGATCTTTGGCCTGGAGTTAGATGGGCGGAGACTTGAACGGGTACTTACCTATGGCTTGAACATGGGCAGGAAATGAGGCGATCGCCACTCCAGGCCCGTCGAACAAGCAGCGAACGGACTACTCGAGTTGCACCAAAGACTCGTGTTCGATCAACGCTGGCTTCTGGCCAGGACGATAGGCAGACCAAGCCATCCGTACGATGAATCGGAGAAATACTGTGTTACCAACCTGTACGTGGCTTGTCGGCGCACGTCCGACTCATGCGGGTGCGCTTTGGGGTGACGCCGCCAGTGTTTGAGGTACATCTTGCACGGCATATGTGGCTATTGCCATAGTGGAGTTGAAGGCGTAGACTACAACGGCTGGCTGCTTGCGGTTTCGCCATCCCAGCCGCGACAGCGCAAGCCATTGTCTTGCTCGCATAGTATATACACGGATCTGCTTGGCGACATTGTTGGGATCATCATGTCAAGCAGGTATGGCCATCGTGTAGGCGCGTGTAAGGACTGCAGTCCCACGTCAGCAGTGTAAAAGCGGGAGGCACTCCTTCCAGAAAAGCACGTTGCCGTCCAAGCGGTCGGGCTGGTCGATCTGAGACACGGCGTGGCAGAGCGCTCGAGCACAGAGCGCCTCCATCCGTTCACCCAGACGTTGCGAGTTTGGTAGCACAAGATCACGGGCAAAGTGCCGGGATCATCGCTCTGCATCCCAGACCGCACCTCACTCCTATCCTCACTCAAACCACTCCGTCGACAACATCAACCGGAAGATGGCCCAAAATACCCGCAACAAATGGCCGTCGCGCGAAGCGAGCAGGGTCAGACAAGGAGTGAGATGCACTTGATGGGATTTGATGGAGCTAGGCCCGCGCTCAATGAATCGACACACGCTGCTGCAAGTACCCGCCTTCTACAAATAGGGCTCTCGCCCGAAGACATCCTGGTCAAACCGCATCCCATATCGCTGAGAGAAATATCGTTTCCATGCAGCTATCCGACCTGCCTCAAGGGGTTCCCGTCAATTGCCATTGGCCGCGGCAGCTGCTTGCTTGGCAGATTTTGCGGTGCGTTGAAGGATTTGACTTTGGCCGTCTAAAGCTCGTCACGATGGAAACTCATCCGCCGCCGTGTCTTGCACCAGCTCGGCATCAGGCCAGACGCCAAAAGAATCAGGACAACCTAGCGGCAGATCGTGATGGCGATGGCAGGCTCGGATGCACTTCCAGACATGCCCTGCCCTGATGAGGAGGAGGACAGCTTGTTCCGCTGCGTGGTGGAGGGATGCTGTATCAGTCGCGGAGCTTGCGCTACACATGCAGCTGGGAGCGCCTCTTCACTCCACTGACAACGTGGGCACGAGAGAGGGCGCCGCACTTTGACGAGCTCACTGCAGCCATCCTGCCACTCGAGTTCTCGACTCGCCCTCGCTGTCGCCTCGTCGCCATGAAGTTTCAGCAGCTGCCCTCGCCTGGCAACACCTTCTACACTACCTTCCAAAGCCGACCATCTCCTCGCACCGACTCGGTCTCATCATATCGAGATTTGAAAACGGCCGTGTTAGACGTTGCGCCATGTACGACAGCGCTGTTGAATCGTCCCAACGTACGCCCGGAGCCAATTGTAAATCGGCCGTCTCGCCTTGCTTCGTCGGCGCCTGCCAGGCATGGGCCTCACCAGTCGAGGATTGCCTTTTTCCATAGCCGGATCCACGCTTCCCAGCCCTTACGCTCTTGGGACGGCATGCACCCAAAGACGCCTAGTGCATGTCGTAAAGAGTCAACGTTCCAGCTATCTTGGAAAAGTTGCAAACCCTATCTCTGGCGCACGCGATTAGCCTTAGCGGCCGTCGGTCCCAGATGGGCATGGCGTATCAGTGCTTCGACCTCTCGTCGTGAACGTGTTGCGCGCTTTGGGACGCCTTCTCACTACCCGCCCAAGCGCCTCAAACCTACTGCACCGCTACATGTTCGTGGCGTTCCAGAATCACAGGCCCGGACACACCAGCACACGAGCTTGGAACCGGAGCCTCCCAGAGTTCAGCCCACGCATGCGTAGACCGAGAGACCACTCAATGCAACGCCCATATACAGGTCGGTCGACGCCCAGCGTTTCTGTTTCCTCTCAGGTTTCTTGCTGTACTCGTGCTTGACCACCAGGCCTTTGTGTCTGCATTCTTTCGTTTCCTTACGCGTGTGCAACGGGACTCGCCTCGCTGTTACCGCCATCTCTCGCTCACTCCCCCCTCTTACACTGTTGCAATAGCTCGCTTCGCCAGCTTGCAAGATCGAGAATAGCTAGAGCTCAAGACTCGCCAGCAGCGAAAGTAACAATCCCTGGGGAAACGCTTCGACCTCCCCAATACCGCCAAGATGGGTTTCCTCTCCTCCTACATGAAGCCCAAGAAGGGCAAGAAGGGCGAGCCTGAACACGCTCAGCCTGAGATGTCAGAGAAGGAGGGTCAAGTTGCCACTACCGCTACAACACCCGGGACTGCCACTCCAGGATGGTCACGACCAGCTTCGCTCTACCCAGTGGGCGACTTTCGCAACTCCCAAGTTGATGACATCAATGAGATCAAGTGCGATGTCATGGTCAACTGGCTCTACCAGCAGCAAATGGAGAGGCTGTGGACTGCAGGTGGCATTGACGAGGGTGTGGTGCTGAAGAAGTCTCGAGGACAGTACACTTGCTGCCCCAGCGACATCATCGAGGAGCCTTACGGCTTCTACAAGGCCATTGAAACGCTCAACGTCAGGGTATGTTTTATCGAGACGATCTTCGTTGTAACAAGCACTGACGTGGGTACCAGGTCGCCATGACCGTCAACACTCGTGTTATCAAGCTTTTCCTCCACAACAACGAGCGCCCATACGTGCCTCTCAAGAACGGGCTCCGCCTTCAAGTCCTGCCTGATATCTCATACCTCCCACGATGCCAGAAGCATCAGTTCGCTGCTTTCATTGCCGATCGTGGCCTTCTGGTTGTCTGGGACGATGAGCCACGTCACCTGCTCGACCGCGCACACAAGATCGAGAAGTCGCTCATGGAGATGATCTGGGACGACCAAAGCGAAGAGTCGGACGAGAAGAAGGAAGGCAGCGTCGCCGTGCAGGAAGTGTCCGACGATGATGACTCCGTTGAGCGCGGTATGGTCGAACAACCCAGACGCATCGTGCTCTGGCAAGCCATTCTCTCTGGCTTCACCATGGCCCTGACCTTCTTCTGCATTGGTACTGGTTTCCAGAAAATCGCCGTCGAGACCTTAGTGGACAAGAACTACATTCGAATGGCCTTCGTCCTTGTCGTACCACTGCAGTGTTGGTTGGCGCTGTTCTTCTTCCAGTCCATCGTCAACAACATCGCACAGCTTATCGGCCCAATCTCCCAAATGAACGAAAACACCAAGTTCTACTCTGGCCTGAAGCCACGCCGTCTGCGAAGAGGCGCTGGTCAACTCCCACACGTCACCATCCAGATGCCAGTCTACAAGGAAGGTCTCCACGCTGTCATTGAGCCCACGGTCCGCTCCATCAAGTCTGCCATCTCCACATACGAGATGCAAGGCGGAACAGCCAACATCTTTGTCAACGACGACGGTATGCAGCTGATCTCCGAAGACGATGCTCGTGCTCGCCAGGATTTCTACGATGAGCACAACATCGGCTGGGTTTCCCGTCCCAAGCACAACCCTAAGCCAGCCGAGGGCGAGGAGGTTTTCCAGCGACGAGGAAAGTTCAAGAAGGCCTCCAACATGAACTACGCACTATGGGTCAGCAACCGCGTCGAGGAGATGCTTGACACCCTCGAACGTCACCAAGGCTGGACGCAGGAAGATGAAGCACATGCCTACCGCGACGCTTTGGCCGCTGTTGTCGAGGCTGATGAAGGCCGCACCTGGGCGGATGGCAACATCCGCATGGGCGACTACATCCTCCTGATCGACTCTGACACCCGTGTGCCCACCGACTGCTTCCTCGATGCTGTTTCCGAAATGGAGCAATCCCCGCAAGTCGCCATTATCCAGTACTCCTCCGGTGTGATGAATGTCACCGACTCGTTCTTCGAGCGCGGTATCACCTTCTTCACGAACCTCATCTACACTGCCATCCGCTTCGCCGTGGCCAACGGTGACGTCGCGCCCTTCGTCGGTCACAACGCCATCCTTCGTTGGTCCGCCGTGCAAGCCATCGGCTATGACTGCAAGCTCGACGACCGTGAGAAGTTCTGGTCCGAGAACACTGTCTCTGAAGATTTCGACATGGCTCTCCGTCTCCAAACCGCCGGCTACCTCGTCCGCATGGGCGGCTACACGGGCGACGGCTTCAAAGAGGGCGTGTCCCTCACCGTCTACGACGAACTGGCCCGTTGGGAAAAGTACGCCTACGGCTGCTCAGAGCTCATCTTCCAGCCTTTCCGCTACTGGTTCACCCGCGGTCCCTTCACCAAGCTCTTCCTGCGTTTCCTCGGCTCCCGCATGCCCCTGCCCTCGAAGTTCACTATTATGGCCTACATCGGCACGTACTTCGCTCTGGGATCCGCCTGGCTCTTTACACTGGCCAACTACTTCCTTATGGGCTGGTACAATGGCGCGCTGGACCATTACTACATGGACAGTTTCAAGATCTACTTCGCTATTATCATCATCTTCTCCGGTCTCGGCAACCTCTCCCTCGCCGTGCTACGGTACCGTGTCGGCGAAGCGACTCTCATCCGCTCCATCATCGAGAACTTCTCCTGGGTGCCGCTCCTTTGCATCTTCCTCGGCGGTGTGTCACTGCACGTCTCGCAAGCCATTCTCTCGCATCTCTGCAGCATCGACATGTCGTGGGGCGCAACGAGCAAAGAGGCGGAGAACACAACGTTCTTCAAGGAAATCCCGAAGGTGCTGAAGCTCTTCAAAGGAACCTTCATCTTCTGCGGCTTCTGCACCGTGATGATGATCGCATTGGCGGTGTTTGCACCCGCGTTCTGGAAGATCGACACGTTCGTCGCGATTTATCCGTTGTCCACGATTGTTGTGGGCCACTTTGGGTTGCCGGTGTTGCTTAACCCGGGTCTGATGAGGTTCACTTGGTAGAGGAGTGAAGGAGGTATCTTGCTCTCTTGTTTCGTATTTGACACTCGCTTTGAAGTGATATATAGAGGGGTTTGACGCATAATACGGGTATGGGATATCATGTGCTCTGTATGATCTTATGGGTATGGGATCTGATGAACAGAGCAAAATATTATGCAATACGATGAAAGCAATGACGCTCATTCGAACATATCTCCATACTTCTCGATACTGCCTATCCCCTGAACTCGGGCTCTCGCTACGCAGACCATACAGCTTCTTCCCAGTGTACGAGATGTCAACAGGATCATGTCAACGCTCCCCTCTCTTGCATCTCAAGCACGAAATGCGGCTCAATAGTCTTGCTGTTGCTCAGCAAGGCCTAGACACCTTCCTCCTGCTGGTCCCATGCAAGTCCAGAGACTTCAATAGCACTGAATACACAGCGAGCTACCCAAAATCTTCAACAGACAATCCTCGACACATCTTCCCACTCGCCGTTGTCCAAGCCGAGGAGTGCCAGTGCACGCAGGTGAGGCTCTAGACTACGCAAGTCTCAAGTCAAACCTGCATCCTGTAGCTCGCAAGCTTTCACTCGCTTCGTTGCTTGTCCGTACAGCAGCGTGTGAAGTCAGCTGCATTAGCGAAAGGGTTGTGTAAAGCGTAAAAGAGGGTGGGAGCGTCGTGAGAGTTTCAGATGGCTTCGGCCTCCCTCAACCGCACGTGGGGGCTGAATCCAGCCCACCGTGGGGCTTGAAGCTTGCATGTGACATCTGCACTCCAGAACAACAATCGAGAACTTTCTTGTTCACGACTCTCGCTTCGCGCTGGGATCAGTCGGGAAGGTGGTTGCAACAGGGCCTGATGATCTGATCGACAACACCTCGGGCCGGTCGATCCTCGCACACTGCAGCGACGGTGCCTGTTGATCATCCCACACCTCAGTTTTGTCACAGCAGAATGGAAGAGCTACAATCGCGGCACCGCAAAGAGCAACGCGATCTGCAGAGTCGCGTCACGCAGAAGAAGAAGCAGGCGAGTAAGAAGACGAGGAAGGCCGTCAACGAGGAGTGTGAGCGGTTGGAGAACGAGTTGAAGGAGAGGCAGGAGAGGGAAGTGAAGGAGTTCAATGGAGAGGTCATTAATGGTGATGATGTTGGGGAAGAAGATTCAGCGAGGGAAGATCTAGAGGCATTGACATTACAAGTCGACGAAGACGAGAAGAATGTTCAGGCCCCGAGCACGAACGGCGCAAGCCCTGCCTTCAAGGAAGTAGAAGAGGAAGACTCAGAACAACACTCCAGCAACGCCGCTCCAGGCAAAAAGCGCAATCGTCAAAAAGACCGCCTCGCCCGCCGCGCCGCCGAGCAAGCCGCCCTCGCAGAGCAAGCCGCCTCCGAAGCCCAAGATCTCCCAGACCTCAAATCGCTCGAACGAACCCGCATGCTCGCCAGTATGGCTGCCCACAACCTCCGCGAAGTGGAGATTCGCGCCGATGGCCATTGCTTATACTCCGCTGTGGCGGACCAGCTGAAGTGTCTCGACGTGCCGATACCAAATCCAGCAGAAGGGAAGGTCGACGGAAAGGGCGAAGACTACAGGAGTATAAGATCCGCCGCAGCGAGCTACATTACCACACATCCGTCCGATTTCGAACCCTTTCTCGAGGAGCCTTTGGATGACTACGTGCATAAAGTGAGGGACACTGCCGAATGGGGCGGACAGGTCGAGTTGTTGGCGTTGGCGAGGTCGTTGGAGACGGACATTTGTGTTCTGCAGGACTACGGACGAGTGGAGAGGATTGAAGGAGGAGCGAAGGATGGGACTGAGAAGAAGGAGATGTGGTTGGGGTATTATAAGCATGGGTTTGGACTCGGGGAGCACTATAACAGTTTGAGGAAGATCAAGAATGGAGGGTGAGAGGATTGGGATGACAGAGATGTGGAACAGAAGATGAGATAGTGGGCTTACAGATACGGCGAGAGGGCCACCAGCAGAGCCATGCCAGCAACTGCCGACGACCAGATCCTTCGGGGCAAGATATGACCTCAGATGGGAACCCCGAACACGTGTGACTCGGGGAAAAGGTCGAGAACCAAAGTGTCCTCTGATATCCGCTCCGATCATGCAAGCACGCCGCACGGTGTTCGATTCGCAGCAAGCTTGAGACAGTGCATAGTGACCTCGGGAGGCAAAAGAAGTAGACGATACAAAACGTGAAGTAGACGTCACCACCAGCCAGGAGAGCCAACGTCTCCCTCAAAAGAGCGCCAAAGAAAATTTTGATAATATATGAGCACGTTCGGGGCCATCAATCAATTCAAGTCGCGTTCCAAATGCGTATCTGTGTATCCATACAATGTCGATGCTATGCCATGCCATGCTTCATGCCTTTGGTTGCCTTTCGTAATCATGCATCCCATCCTTCCGTTCACCTTGAGCAACGCCATGAGCAAAGAGCAAAACATTCCTCCATGAAGAGACTTTTGATGAAACACATCCGAAGAAAGCAGCAATGCGAAACTCCGAGAAACACCTTCGCTCGCTAAAAGTCCCAGGTTCTAATCCATAAAAGCAAATGCACGTTATCCCTCTCACCGTCCTTGAGAAAGTGGTTCCAAGCCATATGACCCATGGCATGACGCTCTCGCACCACATCACCGAGGCTGCCGCATAGTCGTGAGTTCTACTCTGCCCGTACTCGTTTAGCCTCTTCTGGCCCAGCATCTTGCATCTCAGCATCTTCAGCACCGCGCTTAAGACCAGCTGACGCAGGCCGAGCTTGTTCAACTACCGGTGAGGGCTGTTTGCCTGCCTCGACAACAGTGGCTGACATCGGCGCAGAGGGTGTCTGTTGTTGTTGTTGTTGCGAAATCTGCGCGGGAGTTGGAGGTGTCCCCGCTGGCTGCTGAGTGTTGTTGTTTCCCTGCCCCTTGGGTACAAATGACCTGGCTTCTTGCATGGCCTGTTCATAAGTAACCAACCTCGGTGGCGGTCGCCCACCCGTCTCTGGGATCGACCCTGGGTTATGTGATGTCGCGGGTGGCTGAGCTTGCAATTGCCCGCCGTGCGGTCCATTCGTCTGCGGGGTCGTGGACGTGGCGGTGGGCTGAGGTGGCAGTTGTCCATTACTCTGTAGATCCGATTGTGAGTTCGACTGTGGGGTCGCCTGGGGAGCACTGGCTAGCGCTGGGTCGCCTGGTATTGCATATTTGGCAGCGTGCTTCTGGACCGTGGCGATATCCTCCCGAACCAAGGCAGCATCTCGTGATGACATTCCATCGTAAACGCCTTGACTGACAGTCGAAGGGCCTTGGCTCGGGGCTGCGATGTTGGGCCCGCTGCTTTGACCATTTTGTGGTTGCGGCGCTTGTTGACTCTGCTGCAGGCCTGGCTGCGACTGCTGCGCCGCCGTACCTTGACCATCAGTGTGACTGGTAGCACCTCCACTCTGGCCTTCGCCTTGACCCCCGTGCCCGCCAGAGGCACCTTTCGCCCCACCTGGCAAGTGCCGATCGAAGATAGCCCTTATCGTCAAGTATGGTTCCGTCTTCAAGGCTTCCTCCCCAGGGTAGTTATCAGCTGGGTTGCCGCTGCCTTCATGGAATATCGCCGAGAAGTAGTTGACGGCACCAAAGAACTTGCTGGTTTCACTACTGAATTCAGGCGTGTCGGCTGGGACTTTGGCCATATGTACCTCGCGGAAGCGCATAATCTCCTGTGTTATTGCTTCGACCGGCGTCAAAGGCTTGGCGGGTTGAGCAGGCTGTGGTGGCGGTGGTACAGAGCCTTGCGGCTGTACCGGCATCAAATGAGGTATGAATCTGCCATTGGCCCAATACCCTGGCTGGGGAGCGCCAGGTGGCGGCATCGGATAGTGTGGCCCCTCGCTGCCATACGGGCTGTAGTACTGACCTTGTCCCGTAGTGTGCGTTGGGTTGTGCATTGGGTTGTTGTAGTACCGTTGTTGGCCATTCGGTGGCATACCCGGTCCATTCTGCATGGGCATCTGAGGTTGACGGGGTGGTGGTGGGGTCTTTTTCTTCTTCGTGTTCTCTTCGCGAGGCGCGTTGTAGTCGATTGCCCACAGTTGACCCTTACCAACCTTGCCGACTGCCTTGAACCTCGAGAACTGGCTAAGATTGTGTCTGATGCTGCTCTGCCAGCCGTTTGTGCTGACGCTGTATTTGTAGTATGGCCAACGCTTTTGAAACTTGTCGTATATCGTCTGCAAGTCTGCCTGGCCAACAGCCTGCAATATCTCATCCAGCAGATAGAAGTAGGAGGCCTGTGGCTTCTTGAGCTCCTCTTCCGTGAACTGGTCGGCAGGCTTCATGGGCGATGGCGACCTGAGCGGGCGTCTGGCCAGACCTGAGGATCCTGCCTGTGCAGCAGCAGGGTCTGCACTTTGAGAAGTGTGCGAATCTCTTGGATGTGTTTGACCGCCGACGCCGTCTTGAGGCTGATCCCCAGCTTCGATGCTCTCGACAGCATCGGTCACGCCATCAGGACGAAGCTTGTTCCCCTTGGCGGCGGCATCCTTGGCCTTTTGTTCTTCGCGCACCTCAGCAAGCATCACATTGAAATCGGGTACTGGCATTCCACGACGTTCGTATTCTTTGGTGCGGCGCATAACAGCTCTCTCATCGCGCTTGGACAAGAAACCATTCTTAGGTGGACGGCCTGGACCTTTGCGTTTCTCTGGCATTTCATTTGGCGCAAGACTTTCAAGTATCGAGCCAGGGAGGATGTTCGCTGGACGCGAAGATCCGTTCGCATCAGTGGTTGCTGCTTCGCCAGCCGTATCACCCTCGACTGCAGTGGTTTTCACTGGCTTCTTGCCCTTGTCCTTGCCGGCCGGCTTCGCAGGGTCAGATGGGTCAGAAGCCTTAGCTTCAAGGTCCTTCGAATCGGCTTCGGTGTGGATAGCGGGTTCCTTGCCCTTTCCTTTGCCTTTGCCTGCGCCTTTGCCCTTGCCTGGAATTGAGACCTTTGCTTTTGACGCTTTCAGCTTCAGCTTGATCGGCTTCTTTTGCGCTACTCGCTCCGGCTCCTCCTGGTCCTCGTCGCCCTCGTACACTGCAATCTCAGCATCCGAGATGTTGGATACGCGTCGCTCGTGATCAGAGTCTGCATCTACGACCATCTCGTCGCCTTCTTCAAGTTCCTCATCCGAGTCGACGGGGGAATCGTCATCGTTTATGGTGAGTGGAAGCCTGAATTCAATCCGAATGGTGTGAATGAAGATTTCCGAGCCGTGTTTGAGTGGGATGTCTCGATCGCCTTTCTTATACAGGTGGTCATCCACGTACGCCATATTTCCCACCACGTGCAAGACCCAGCGGACCTTTTCAGGATCGAAGCTGAAAATGAGATGCTCGCGTGAGATGTGCTTGATGTCGTCTGGGTTGGCTGTATGCACAGGTAATTGAGCCCAGCTGCCTCCGTTGTCAATAGCTGCTGATCCTGTGTAGACCTCACCATCCCGAGCCGATATAGTGTCGCATTGGTGGAGATCTTGCGGAGCGATAGAAGTCGCAGATGAAGAGCTGGGCTTGATGCGATGACGGGCCCGTCTTGGAAAGGGTTCTGCATTGCCATGGGATGGAGGATCGTAAGCGACAGGACCGCCTTGCTCGCTGTAATGGCTCAGCAACCCGCGAGCAGGACGACCTTCAAGGCCATCGCCTTCGGCAGACCCAGATGAAGGGTCAAGAACGACATCGTCGCCAGTCTGAGACGGTTGACTAGGCTCAAGAGCATAGTCAAAAAGAGCGCGTTGAGTGTGGTGTTCTTGCATAGCTCGACGTCTGGCTTCACGCTTCAGTGCTCTTTTCTCCTCGTCGGCGCGCTGCTTGAACTTCTCGTCCCGAGTTACAACGAGATTGAGAGACCTCAAGACATGGTAGCTGTCCGGGAAATATAGCATAGCGTAACCTCTCTCCGACGACGCTTCCTCTTCGAGGGGGCCGGGTTGCGGTTCCGTTCCGCTGTCGAAGGCAAGCGAGGTTCCGTCAGGTTCTATGCTCGCGGGCACTGGCGGCGAGTGGGGTTGCTCATTAGAAACGGTGGCATAGAGGTCGGCGTGGTCGAAGGGGATATCATTGGCGTCCACGGGGTCGAGGTCTGGAGGGAAGGGCTGGTCGAAGAGACTGTCCTCGGTGCTGCGGAGGTTGCTGGGGACGCCATGATCGGTGATACGACCAGGCGTGCCCAAGCTGGAAGACATCACGGGCAAGGGCGGGGAGAAGTGACGGTGTTGTTGGGGTGTATGTTGAATGCCGGCGCTTTCCATCGTTTGTGATAGTAGAGGCGGGCCGGCTTCATTATTCTGATTGCTCGTCCTCAACCGATCGATATGCTGCTGCTCAGGCCAGGGATTGCCAATGGCGTGGTTGGACAGAGTTGGAGCAGCAGGAGCCTCGCGCAGGGTGATGCTGCCGTCGGGACCGGGCTCGCAGTAGAGGAAGTCTCCAAGATCGAAGTCGTCGGCGGTGGAGGAGAGGGTAGCGGTGGGGGACGGGCCGGGGTCGGTGCTGCCGTCGGTGGTGGTGGAGGGGGAGGGGTAGGCGGAGTCGTGGTTCACATCTAGGTCTGCAGCAGCGACGTTAGCCAGTGGTCGGTGAAGGAATCAAGGCGACTTCATATGATCGCGCGCCGTTCCGCAGGGATGGTGTGCGGCAGAAGAATTAGCATGACTAAGTCGACATCCGTGGTTGTTTCAACGTGATGACCACGGCGAGATCCAGTGACAATGGTCATGATCATCGACAGCGAAGTATATTGCTCGCACGCCGAGCATACACAGCGATATTGGTATCCTGGTGGGGCATTATAAAACAGGTGCGGCTTCATGAGCGAGATGGTCGTTCCTTGAAGATGCTCTTCGACTTCGACTTTGGTCCATTCCGTTGGCCAGTCCGACTTCACGCTCTGCACGAGATGACCATGTTACGGACAACAACGCTCCAGAAGTCGTCGCATCAGGTCTCTGTTTCCATTCGAGATCGCCCAGGCGCCTCTTGAGTGTGTACTGGTCGACCGGGGCTCACGGTCCAATCTTGCGGCGGTGGGCGCGAAGCAAAGAGATCAATATGTACGTACCTGTGCCCTTCAGCATACTCTCAGCTGCGGCTTCGTCTGCAAGTTGCTGCCGTCTGCGTGCCTCGAAGCGGACGTTCAAGAGAGCATCTCTTCGAGTCTGCAGCTGAGCGTACCTCTGCGCCTGCTGAAAGCCACTCTTGTGAGCCCGCGACCAGGCCTGCACCCGAGCTTGGAGTTCAGTCTGCTTCCGAGTCTGCTTCTGAGCCCGACTTTGCTCTTCCGCAAATCTTCGCAGAATTTCTTGCTCCTCTCGCTGGCGATCTTGAACCAGATAATCGAATACTGGTCTGAGGAGGTGGAACGGGCCTGGATCTCGCAGTGCCAGAGCGGCGCCGTCAAGCACGCCTTCTTGTTGTTGCGCTACTACGATCAGCATGTCAGACTCCCAAAGATTTCGTTGCAAGGGGCACACACCAAGTTCCGCGAGAAGTGCCATAGCATTGCGCGAAGCGCGCGAGCAGCATGGGTCCGCTGGCTCTACTTCAGGCGCCGTGAAGGACGGCGAGGGCTCGTGCGGACCAGAAAGGCTGACGGACATCTGCCCGCGAATCTGGCGAACGCCCAGATGGAATTCGATGCGGTCCATGTTGGCTGACAGCTGTGCAGTGTGGAAAACGATTCAAGAGAAAAAACCGAAGGCGGCGAGGACTTTTGAGGACATCCCTCGAGGCGTTACGCAACCACACTCATCGACTTGCCCGAGCTTCCCTTCGCTGGCCGTCTATATACCATGACACCAAAAGTCAAAAGGTCGAAAGCAGGCCCGGCAACCGCCGATGCTCTACCAGTCGACCATGCGCGCAAAGGTATTACCTCCCGCCCCGATTGGCCCGCCATGTCGCCAGTGATCCCGACAGACGACTCATCATTCGAGAGTCTGCTCCAGGACCAGATCTTGACCGTCAAGCTGTGGACAGCCGTCCTTTGCAAGTCGTACAGGGCATTTCTCTCGACGTTGCCCTTAACAACGACGCCCGGAAGACCGAAGCGCGGCGAAGCAACCAGAGTGAACGATCGGTACCAGATCGACGACGAGGATTTTGCGGCCAAGCTCTGGAGTCATACTGCGCTCCAGGAGCTCATCACCAATCCTGTGATTGACGGAGTTCAGCTTGATGACGCCAACAAGCGGAAGCTTTGGGGCGGTGACGTGCTTGGACTCAACAGCAACATCCGCATCTATAGGTACAGTAGAGGCCAATTTTTCGACCAGCACTGTGAGTATGGCCGTCCGGCAGCAAGCTGTCTGATTTTCCTCTTTTCGCACCAATCTGCTAAGTTGACGTTGAAGATGATGACTCCAACAATGTCTCGTTCCCATCCTCGACGTCTCCGAACGCACAGCCGGCGAAGACGACATGGACGCTCCTACTTTACCTTTCTTCTCGCGCGACCGACTGCCAGGGAGGCGCGACAATTTTCTACCCTGAGCCGAAGAGCAAGCGAGACGCAGCCCCAGAGCCGGTTGTTGCCGAGCTCGAAGTTGGGCTCGCGCTACTGCACAGGCACGGGAAGGACTGCTTATTGCACGAGGGACAAGAGGTGACTGGAGGCGAGAAGTGGGTCATTAGGACGGATTTGTGCGTGAAGCGATAGTTGGGGAAGAGACCGGCGAGGACGGCGGGGTCTCGCGATTGCTGCGTGGAGGTATGAGATGTACGCTCGGCAGGAGGTCCATGGCCTGGGTGGCAGTCACGGGACAGACGCCCTGAGCAACGAGAGTCGCTCGCATTTGTCGGTCGGAACGAACACTGATGCTAGCAGTGGCTGCTGGTTGGACCCTGACTCTACATGTATTTTGTGGAGTCGCTTGGAAGCAGGTCCGAAGCCAGAGGATTGGCTGCAAATGATCTGACTAGCTCCTTGTTGGTTGGGCACTGGGGTCCGCGCAGGACAACAACTGCTAGCAGAACGATTCCGCGGCAATCTACGAGACCGAGAAGCAGCGAGAATGGCAAGAGGCCAGCGACGGATGTAAGACGCTTTGTACAACAGGTCTCAAGACCTCCTCTCGCCTATCTGCTTGCGTTCAAATCTTAATAACCAAGGGCATAGCTACAAGAACAACTCAATTGAGCACGCACCTTCGGATGACAATACAAGCAATATCTCAAAGAGCCATATCCGCGAATTCGTACAAAGCTCTATCAATAACCCTACGAAACGCTCACAACGCAAACGACAATGCGAAAACCGCCAAATACAATGCCGACCCGGCGATGCTTGCGTGTCCCGTTGACCTCGAGGCAGATCCTTCAACAGCGGCTGTTGACGAGGACGCTGCAGCCAATGAGGTGCTGTCCGATTGACTTACTCCAGCGCTCGCTTGTGTCTGCGTAAATGCTATGCGCGAAGGAGATGAGGTCGAGGAGGCCAGGCCAGGGCCGTTATTGGCGGATGCTAAGGACGTGGTCGTCGGTAGATTGCTGCTCTCGCTGAGCGACGAGGCTCCAGATACCTCGCTGGAGCTCGAGCCAGATCTCGAGACCACAGCGGTCGACCTCGATGACGCCGGACTCGACGTCGTAACCGCCGCAGTCGTCTCCGCCACGCCCCCATCTACCGTTGTAGCCAGAACCGCCACCACCGGTGTAGGCGAGTCCACCACATCCTGACACCCATAGTTACTGAACACAACCCCCGCAATATCGTACGTATACTGAACACATCTCGGAAACGCCGACTCAGAGCATCTCTGGATCGCCGTATTTCGCTGACAGGCCGCGTCGCAAGAAGCCGTGGAGTCCAGACAAGAGGTGAAGTATCCGCAGCCTGTGAGGGCGCTTCCGGTGCAGCAGCCGAAGGCTGAGGATGTTAGGTCGAAGTTGCAGAACTCGGTTTGGGCGGTGCAAGAGAGGATTTGAGCTGAAGGAGAGCGTGTCAATAAGAGCTTGCAGAAGATAAGGGCGGGAGTTGGGACGCACAATAGTTTCCGTTCACGAAGCCGCAGAGAGGCGAGAGGTCGGAGTCTTGTCTGCGGAAGAGATCGACATTTGGAGCATTGGTCGGTTTGGGTGTCCAGCCGGCTATGTCGAAGGCATCTTTGGCGTGGAGCGTTCGTGCTGGGAGTTGTGGCAGGCCGCTGGCAGAAGCTCTGGATGAGAAAAACGTTGCAATGAGCAGAGTGAAGATGGAGAACAGCTTGAAGAGGTTGCAGGCTCGGAGTATGTGGATCATTGTGGGCGGTGTCGTTCCCCTGTGAGAATGGGTCTGGGTTGCGACCTACATACCCATGCGACGAACAGGTATGTATCTATTCTCACCTGGCCAACAGTCCACCGCAATGTCTGAATGTTTTGCTGACGCTGCCCAGCTTCACGACATCATCGTAACATTTTCCATCGTCTAGACTACGGTGGTATCGCGGCTATGACATGTTGCTACGTCGTTGGAGCGTGAGTAACTCTCGCGCGTAAGCACAGAGCGGGTGCGGCGGAGAGGCGCATGCCAACGACTTTACGGCCAGAACTCGACCATTCGACTCACGACCCTACAGCAATGGCTGGGCGTGCACGCGAATGATATGTGAACTGCAGACGAACTGTACTTGTCGCAAATGGTCGACCGCTATGGGGCTGGACGTGGCTTGCGAATGGTCTGCTAACGTGAGCCGAAGCTTAAACTTGACCACCCTTTTGGGAAGGTACCCTAGCTTGGCGTGTCGAGCCTGGACGTGATCGTTCAAGTTACGATGCGAGGAGAACGAGAATGTCGACGGTCTCGCCGAATGGTCTTTTGGTCTTGGCAACGACATGCAATGACTTCTGAGAACTGCTTCTCGTAAGTCGGATGCAGACAGCAGATCAAGGGAGGTATAGAAACCAGGCTCTGTCGCTAGACGCTGGTCTACAAGCCTTTGCATCGATTTACCTACCGCCACCATGGTCGCCAAATCCTCTGTTGCCGCCCAACACTACTCCGACACAACCAAGTACGACAAACATGCCTGGAAAGGAGGCATCTTCCGTCGCTTCCCTTGGGTGGGAATCCTTGCCCTCATCGGCGCCCTGGCCTGCATCCTCGCAGCCATAGCAGTCCTCGCCTACTCCGACGGCAAAGCCATCACGACTTGGAAATATTCCCCATCCGTCTACGTCTCGATCGCCTACACAATCGCCAACGTCCTCCTCCAAGATGCTCTCGGTCGCGGCGTTGTCGTAGCCTGGTGGACGACAGCTATTCGCGACGGTACGACAATCAGAGATCTCCACAACACCTGGGACTATGGGCATAGTGCGCTCGCAGCCGTCAGGAGTGGTCGACACTTCAATTTTGTGGCCTTCGCAGCGCTGTTTCTTGCCATAACACCGATCAATGGGCCCTTACTGCAGAGGTCTTCGGAAGTGGATATTCGCAAGACGGAGTCGAGGACGAATGTGACGATTCGGGCGGCGAAGGAGATCGACTTTCCTACGGGATATATGTCGGGACGGTTGAGGGTTGTGCCTTTGCTACATGAGAATTTCTCGCCGGTATTCCAGGTCAGTGGTGTATGCGGTGTGTATGTGATTTTTCGGCTGTTGGCTGATATCTGATATAGGCACATCAAGCTGGACAAAGTATCGCGGCAAATCACACTGGCTGTGCTGGCGATGGCGTCTGTTCTGGTCATCTCTCCGCTGCTGGACTTGCTGTGAACTGCTCTTCATACACAGTGCCCTACAACGTCGTCCCTGACGAGGGCTGCAACTCCGTCACAGGCAACTCGCAACAGTGTATCGACGCCATCTCGGGTTTCATCATGTTTCAATCAAACATCTCATGGTGGTACGGGCAGCCAGGACAACTCAACCTGAATGTTCAATACAAAGATCAGTCAGCATGCACTGGCGAAATGATGATCCAGAACTGTACATTGCGAGCCGCGACTGTACAGTACCCCGTCACCATCGACGGCAACAGCTCCACGATAGCACTAGACCCGAGATCCTCCATCTTCGACGACGTCGTCGAGGACCTGGGCGACTACAAAGATCCTGGCGTCCAAGGTCCCACGCAGCTCGGCGGCTATGCCCACGCCCTCAGCGACATCTTCTACGGCCAATCGCACATGCGCTGGGCCGGCGCCGTCGGCTATGAAGTCCTCTCCAATGGTCCAGCAGGCACTCGTTTCGCCAACCTGACTGCTGCGCAGAAGGAACAGAACGGCCTCACACAAGGCCTCTGCAACATCTTCTTCAATGACCCCGTTCCAGACCTCCTGCAACAAGCCCGCGAACTCATGTTCCGCACCGCCCTCACAGGTTCCAACGCCACACATCTTCAAACCGTGGAGTTGAACCAGATCCGCACCGCAGGCGTCTACCAGTCCAACTACGCCTACCTCGGCGCCGCCGCGGCCGTTTCCCTCTTGGCCATCTTCATCGTCCTTGCGACGTTCAATCAATTCTGGCTGCTGGGACGGAAAGTCACCATGAGTCCAGTGGAGATTGCCAAGGCGTTCAATGCGCCGATTCTGGCGCCTGAGCATCCCAATGCGGAGGTCGAGGAGATGGTCAAGGATGCGGGGAGTAAGCCCGTGCAGTATGGGGTTGCGCAGGGGGGTGGAACGTATGGTGGTGTTGGAGGAGGAGTCGGACCTTTCCAGACGCCGCAGGGATCCGTGCCGGTGTATTTTGATGGTGCGAAGGGGATGGCGCAGGGACAGGTTCGAGGTGTGAGTCCTGATCCGATGCACTTGGCCATGGGAGATCCAAATCAGGTGCAGGCTTTGATCTCGAGGTGAAGCAATTTTGAGAGGCAAGATAGGGCGTTCTACGAGCTGGCAATACATCGATTCCGCGTGGCATCAACATCACCAGCTCCGTCCACACTGTGCCACCAATGAGTTCACTGCCCGAGTCGATCCAGCTGCGTACACACTCGTCTCGCGTGCCATGACCACTACTAGCAGCACCGACGCTGGCAGTGCTACAGCGGGACGTCCGAGTCAATGCTGAGATGCCGTTCTTGGAACAGGCTGTGAGGAAGTTGAGGTCGGTGAGGGTGTTGCAGTTTGAGGTTCATACTCCAGCGAGGGAACAGCCCGTCGACGGTGAGTATGCGATTCTTTCGAGAGCAGCTGGATAATTGACATGTCGATATGGCTTGTCTGCCAGTACCATCGGCCGTCCTCTCAACTCCGTGGGCTTCAACGTCGCTGTTGTGCATATCGTAATGGCTCCGCCACGATATCGACGTCAAGTTCCTAGACATGCTGACTGTCACGGTATCTTCGGTATCCTCTCCCTGCCCTCCCAATACTCCAAAACAACATATTCTTCCTCTTCAGACCTCCCTCGTGGCCTTGAACCCAATGTTCCCCTCCTCCTTCAACCCCCACTTATTGACCTCCTGGCCCGTAATGACCCTCCTCTGCAAATGCACCTCCACAACCTTCACATTCTTCCCCTTGCTCTTCCTCTTCTTCAACCCATCATCATCCATATCATAATACAACGCCCACTCCCCTGCGCTCTCCTCCACCGCCACAAACCCCTCCCACCCATCGAAAGTGATACAGCTATTCTCATTCTCTTCCGTAGTCCAGTCGAAATCCCCCACATTGTGCTCGATGCTCCCACTGCGCCCCGCGTGCTTCACCTCGTACGTGTCCTTGTCCACGTAGATCCAGTTCAGCATCGGGGGTTCAACAGAAATCGTGCTCACAAGACCACGCGTATATCCTCGATTATCGTCCGGATACGCGAGGTAAAAGCCCGTGAAGGGATGATGTGCCACGACCTCTGGTAATCTTGTGATGGAGCTCTTGGCCTCGACCCAGAGTTTGCCATCTCTTATCGTGAGGATTCCGCCGTGGAGCTCGGAGCCTTTGCCCTTGCGCCATTGTGCGTCGACCCAGACGTCGACGTGGAACTTCATCATGCGGGTTTGGTTGGAGGCGTCGGCGTTGACTTTTCTCTGTTCTGCGACGCCTTGGGCTACGCCTGTCACGACCGAGATGCCCGTCGGGACGACGACCGCGAGGGAGGTTGCGATACCGAAGACGAACTCCATAATGGGCGGTGTAGAATGTTTGTTGGGGTGAAAATGAAGGTGAAAGTCGGAGACCTACCGTTGGAGTGGCATCGAGCTACTGTTGCGACTCTGCATGGAAGTTGGACAGACGTGTTGTGAATCCTGGCAGCAGAGCTTCGTCATCTCACATGCAAGATCCAACGTGGGGCTAGAGCAGCGTTTCATCACGCTAGTAGAACTGCACTACAAAAAAAAAAGGAGTGGATAC
The DNA here is from genome assembly GCA_002786045.1 of Zasmidium angulare. Classification (NCBI taxonomy): domain Eukaryota; kingdom Fungi; phylum Ascomycota; class Dothideomycetes; order Mycosphaerellales; family Mycosphaerellaceae; genus Zasmidium; species Zasmidium angulare. Next base: position 1,416,668 of record NHNX01000012.1, read on the forward strand.
GGCAGACGGAATGCATTCGAGCTCACGACGTGAGTCGAACGATACTTCACTCGTATAGGATATGACATATCCTAGATGTAGATACTGATTCAAATCGAGTTCCGTCGTCCGTGCTTTGGGAGGTTGGAGTCCCACGCCCTGATTCGTTGCCCCTTCGTCGACAGACGCAGGTGTAAGACTGCATCGTCGTCTCTCGAGCGTATCGTTGATTGCCACCAACGTGATGTAAGCCACGGGTACAGCGACCTTACGTCTCGGAGGCACGGAATGCAGACTACTCATTCTCTTAGCATTCATCCGCACATATAAAGGTCATATATGTCGCACCTCCAGCCTTCAGCTCTTGACACATCCCAGCCTTTCGACCTAGATCGCCCTCGAATCCTAATGCGTACCGCATTGCAAGCTGTATGTGGTGGATCAGGTGCTGCCAAGCTCGGCCATGGCCAGTCATGCCGATGTTGAGATGATAGAGCTTTCCACAAGTGGACTTTGCGCACCCAACTTTGTTCCAAGGATAGCAGGCGTAGTAGTCAAAGAAGGCGTGGGCCATCTCGTGAAGTACAACACAGAGGATCCTCCCCACACAGTTTCGTAGTGGTGTATGATCGGAATTCAGCCACAGAGTCATTCGATCCTTGGGTGAGTACCCAGGTTGGAGGAAGCCGAGCTGATTCTTCTCCAACACGTCCCATCGCACACGAATCTTCGAAGACGGCAATTGTCCCAAAAAGAATATGTCGCTGAAAACTTCGATGGCTTCGGTAAGAGCTTTCTCGTCAAGACGATCGGCGGCGACCCGTCGTGAATCCAATGGTCGATACTTCTTCACCCATGCAATCCACTGCTGATTGAGCTTCTGGGGCTTGAACATTCCGGTGAATGAAGAAGTTGCAAGACAAGCAATGCGCCAAGCGTCATGGCCTCTCCAAGTGAGACCGCGAAGAAAGTTGAATGGTGGAACGTCTACTGGATGTACAGCCTTCTCGTGGAGCCACGGTTGGCACTTCGGGCAAGCGCAGGTCTGCCAAATCGCATTGTGCCCGTACTGTTCGCAAACCTGCGGCGTAGTTGGCATGGCTGGTGCTCAGCGTGGCAGTTGGGTTGGAATGTTCCTTTCTTGTTGCAGCGATGTCCATGAACCACAAGAAGGCCGTACCTGCTAGTGAGTGGCAATGGCAGTGAGCAAGTTCACGAGACTGCAGTCGCATTCTCATGGCAATCTTTGCGGCAGTCACATGCTCCGTATTTGCCACCCGTGCCTTCTATCCACCTTTCGATGAAAGCATCTGATTCCCCCAAAGCTAACGTATATGCGGATGCATCATGGCGAAGATGTTGCTCAGACCTAAGCTGGAGCCATTAGGCGTGAGAGCGCAGACGTCTGAATCAAGAGCTATTCCCTCAGATGATATCCGTGCCAAACGCAAGTCTTACTGGAAGTCATGTATCCTTCATCCAATATGAGGCGCCCATCCTTCCAAAGGAGCATCTCCCTTGGGCTTGTCGTACAGTTCCCTCAAGCTCTTTCTCTTGTAGAAGCTCTCGTGTTCACGAAACTGCTCTTGCTTTAGGACCCTCCATGGCTTGTCTCCAGCCCTCCAGTCAATGCACGTGAGCCCTGGCAAAGGAACAGCCTTCAACAAATCACCTTGAGCTACGCTCTTGGTGTCGATTGGAAAAGGTCCATGGTAGTGGCCTGCGTTGATTTGATCCCGGAAGTGGACACGTGCAGGGTGAACCTGGATCTGATATAGGCGGGAGTCTGTGAGCGTTTGTGGATGCTGTTGAGCGATCCGAGGTTCTGCTACTGCTGGTTTGTCATTTGTAGCGTCCACAACAGGTGCTGAATCCGTAGCAGAGAAGGGGTTTTGAGCGGGCACTGCGTCCGTGGACTCAGTCTCGGGGATTTTATTCTCTATGGGTTGCGAAGTCGACTCTCCGGCAAACGCTTTGCCCATTCTGAAGCGGATGGGACTTCTTCGTAGACAGTGCTGTGCTGCATCTTCGTCCCTGTAAATGACCAGAGCCGCATTGGGTGCGGAAAGATGATCGTATTTGAGGTTTTTGAAATATTCGACCTCACCGAATTGTGATATTAGCCGTAGTATCTCTCTGGATTCACCCAAGTTCGACGGCCTTGGGAAAATGCGGAGATGAACTGCTCGATTCGTCGTCGACCTGATGATCGATGACATTGTGCTGTCGAACTCGTCAAGCTCGTTCCGAGTTGTTCATCGTTCCTGAGCTTGAGGAGCAAGGGTTAGGTCCACCAGATTCAACCGAGTTGCAGCGGCCCGCTCGTGCCGCCCCGCTAGAACCACCAAATGCGAGTGGAACACATCCTGAGGCATCAACTCCCTTCTTCAAAGCTTCACCACACGCGCATCTGATTGTCTCCCTAGCCTCTTCACAACCACTCATTACGCTGACTGCTTCAACACTGTTCAGGGAAACCAACAACACCTTGATTAACTTCAATAATCGGCCTTGCCTTGTCGACCAATACGATGCCAAAGTATACAGCAATTATTGAGAAAAGCGCCGATGTGGCCGCGACAGAGCAACAGATTAGTATTCTCTTTGAAGAGGACGAGAAATGCACGAAGCAGGAGACTGTCGCAAGCTCTACCACGTCTCTTGCCGAAGAACCAGCCGAGTCCCCAACCCCTTCCAGAGGCCGTCTAAATTCGTCTTCAGGTTTTTCGCAACTCGATACGACGCCTCGCAAGATACTTTGAGTGAGATTAGATCACTTTCGGGGGTGCTGTCAGTCCAGTTCTATTGAGAACAAGCCAACTCCTCCATTCACCCGAACAGTCGTTGTGGTAGGAACGCAAGAACTTATCCTCACCTCAGCACGCGAAAATGCGCGTCTCACTCAAGCGACGGTCAGTAGCTTGATCGAATCGCCTATAGCAGGAACTTGAGGCGGTCTTGCCGACTAACAAATCTAACAGGCGAGCTCCAGACTCCAGTCCCAGCGGCCACTTCGTCATCGCACAGCTACATTTCATACACTGTGCACTCCATATGGGGATCCAGTCTCGGGGCGAGATATCCCAGCTGGGTGGATTTCAGACATTGTGGATGTGACATGACGTCGCTCGCTCGTCCACTTGCCTCATCGACTGACACGGGTACACAATGCTTACTCGCGCATCGTCAGGACTCTCTGACTCGTAGGCATTTACCTTCTCTAGAAGAGTGGTCGCTATGCACGGCATATCGCCTTGGGCATGCCGCATACCTGCACACGTGAGTGCAATCCTTGCGTGCGACCGCACTGAGCAGCCACAATATCGCCATCTCCGGTAACCCATGGTGTCGACTCCATGGGCTGATCTGATGGCTTGCAACACTGACGCCTCAGGCTTTGGCGCTGCTAACGATATCAAAGCATGTGGCGAACGATTGGCCACAACAAAATAATGCACAGCATATCAGGACAGCAAGGTGACCGCAGCAGTAGCGCGGAACTCAATCTTCGAGGGCCAGTGTCGTTCCAGATCGAAGACTTGGGGATCCTGGCTCACTCTCCAGGTTGGCGCTCCTCCATCTGAGGAGTCCTCGTTCATTGACCTAAGTTGTGCTCAGCATCTCCGCCACAGGAAGTAACACCACGACGGCGTCACTGCTGTCTACTACTTCAGGACCGCCTGACGTAGCAATCGAAGACATGAGGTGGACACCCGCATCCGCAGTGCTTCGCTGGCCTGAAAAGTTGTGTGAGAAGAGCCAAAGCCGGATGTCGTGCCTTAAGCTCAAAAGGAGCCGTTTCTCCGCTACACGCAGAGATCGTCGGACGGACTCTTTTTCGGACGGTCGCCCGAGCAGACTGGCAGGCCTTCTTCGACTTTTGCTGCTGCTGACTGCAGGGAGCCATGAGACTTCCCAACAGCTGGGTCAGCAACGCGACAAAGGTCTTCAGCGGCTGCAAGACCTGTTTCATCAGACGCCGACGGCCAGCTGCGTAGGTTGCTGTGTTGCTGTTGTCTTGCTGCATAGAACAGCGTGCTCGGGCAGAGGCGGGACAAGTCGTGAGACAGAGTCCTTCTAGAAATTCTTCGCCTCCTGCAGGCGATACAACGTGTCCAATCGCCATGTGTCTGGACTACCAGACCCGCTTCTCTGCATTCACATTCACGACGATGATTTGTTCGATCATCTTCTGGGCCTTGCAGGGGCTTGAGCTTGGCTTTCTTGGCCGTCTCAGATCGGCAACCCACGGTCTCGATCTCGCCCAAAGCCCAACGGCAACGTTGCCGTGTTGCTCTCAACGGTGCATGCGCCCATGCAGCATGCGAACCGCCAGGGCGACGTTGCGTTTCTTGCGTGCCCGTGCTGCTGTGGTGCCGTCAAAGGGGTGAGTGAGATAAACGCGCCAGCGCCGACGACCTGTCACTGGCAATTGCGGCCCTATTTTTCCTGCTGAGCGGCGACATTCGCGGCCTTGCAGACCAGGATCCGTCTCGACCGTCCACAGAGTGCCACCCCGTACACACCATCGGCCTTCTGGCCCGTCCTTATTCCCTGAGCCTTACCACCATGGAATGCCCTTTTGCCGCCTAGGTCTGGTCCAGATAATACACCCGCCGGCCCGCTCTAGGTCGTATCTTTTCCAAGTGGATCCCATCCATCGCCTATGCAGTCTTGATTGATATACATCGACCACGCCCGCTTGTTTCACCACCCCATCGTCGGTTACCGACAGCCAGAATCCTTTCGGGTGTTGGTTCTGCTGCAACTGGCCTTCACATCACCACCACTCTATCGGAGATGTTCGACGAAAACTTCTCTTTCGAGGCCGTCAGGTCGCCGTCAATCGACTCCAACACCAACACATTGTCAACTAGGGAAACGTCACGATCTGTCTCGCCCTGCTCGCCTACTGGACCTTTTCCTCCACCTCGCTTCTCTGTCACCGATCTTGCAGCATCGTTCGCCAACTCCAGATTACGGCACGATTCGCAGATATGTTACGACCCATGCGATTCGTACGCCAACACGGACGATGATGCTGGCTGGGAGATCCCAGCAGCAGAGGAGCCTGGCTTCCCTGTGGTATCGCGATCGCGGACGTTCCCACAACGACCACACTCACCATCGCGACGGTTACAGCGACAGGCCAACACACGGCTGCTCTGCTCCATGACACATGCGAAAGATATCGCATCTTTGGTGTCACAGATGGTGGATTGCAAGGAGCAATGCACGGTCGTATCGCCAGGAAGTGCGACGCCCTCGAGCGAGGAGGACGAAGGCTACAACAGCGGCGACAACTCCATGTCACAATCGAGACGATCAAGTATGGTTCCCGCCAGAGTCCGAGCAGGAATGGAGTACAGACGATCGTCGGACTTCAAGTCCACAGGCGCATATGTCAGCAAGGCTACGCGATTTAGGAAGGATAGGAAGCACAAGCGAATAAGAAGTGCAGAGAGCGAGGCGTGATGATACCCGAGCATACCCATGGGATGTAGTGTGCTTGATTGCTTATTAGCGAGGCGCTGGTGGTGCATTTGTTTGGCAAACGACAGGAAGAATTGATGAGAGGAGAGGTGCAGCTCACCTCGACATCCAGACGCGAGCTGTCATGAAGCCGCGATATCGTCACAGACGAGGTCACTTGATAGTGACACAGATAACGATCAAAAACAGAGCTCAGCCAAGCTCTTTGTACAGTGCATACCACTATAACTTGCTCTCCTTGTTCTCTGGCAGATCCACAACCACCTTACCCCAAGTGTCCCTCGCACCCAGTGCCTCCAATGCCTCTGGAACACTTTCCAATCCCTTGTACTCCTTATCGGTATAATTCGTCGCCCGAATCGCCTTGCTCTCCATCAACTTGTGCAACTCGCTCCACACCTCTGGGATCTTTTCCGCCTCGAACTTGGCATAAGCGCCCCAGTGTAAGCCCACGACCGAGATGTTTTTCAGCAGGATCCTGTTCGTCGCCATTTTCTCGATCGTGCCTCCTGCGAATCCCACCACCAGTAGACGGCCATTCCACGCGATACACTTGGTACTCTTCTCGATCAAACCTACGGGATCGTAGACGATGTCTACACCTCGCTTCTTGGGCGTCAGCTCGAGCACTTGTTGCGGCCAGCTCTCCTCTTTATAGTTGATGCCGTAATCCGCGCCGAAACTCTTCGCTACGTCGAGTTTATGCTGCGTCCCCGCGGTTGCGATGACTGTCGCGCCGAAAGCCTTTGCGATCTGCACAGCAGCAAGCCCAACACCGCCTGCGGCCGCATGAACCAAAACCCAATCCCCCTTCTTGATATTCGCCCTGGTCACCAGACTCGCGTAACTCGTGGGCATCGTGACGAAGAGTCCGGCCGCATCGTAGAAACTCCACCCAGACGGCACAGGCTGCAACTGAGATTCGAGAGCGCAGACTTTGTCCGCATAACCGCCCTGAGCGGAGCCAAAGACACGGTCGCCGACGTTATACTTGGGAGGACGGTGGGCGGCGGACGTTGGAGTTGCGAGGACTACGCCAGAGAATTCGGCGCCGGAGACCCAGGGAAGGGGCGGTTGGTGTTGGTATTTGCCGCGGATTTGAAGCAGGTCGAAGAAGTTTGTGGCGCTGGCGCGGACGCTGATGAGGTATTGGTCGGCGGAGGGGGTGGGGTCGGGGATGGAGGTTACGGTGAGGTCTCGTGGGCCCTGAATAGAAGAGTCAATGGGTGTTGAGGTAGTGGGAGAGGTGGGGAATATATACCTTGACGTATGACTTCACTTGGATGGCCTTCATTTTGATTACAGGGAGACTATGCAATTGAGATGGGAGGAGAGCAAGGAAAGGTATGAATATGGACAGAGATGTTGTAAGTGAATGTTCGTAATATTTACCTTGGGTAGAGGTGTAGATGCAGTCGCATACCTCGGTCTTGAGCGGTGGAGAGCTTCGCCGCGACTCGATGCGACCAAATAGCCGCTGCCGACCAAAGGCCGTGCGCCGTCCTGAAGTGCTCGAACATGTGATCTGGTCCTGCTGTGGCTGACACAAACGAGCGTTGCAGGAGGCTGACGGTGGTGGTGGTGTCGGGTGGGCCTCAGGTTGCGTTGCCTTTGCCAGGGACTCGTTGCTGTCGTCACTCGCAGCCATTCACTTGCTTCCACCACCTTCTGCCTCTTGCTGTGCTTGCCTGCCTGCGACAAAGACCGCTCCTCTCGTACATCTCCACCCCTTCTAGTAATCCACCTCCAACATTCACCCACCGCATTATCATCACCTGACCACCAGCGCTTTATCAGCACGGCCCCACCTTCCAACCCGCCTCCATCTCACGGCCATCTCGATCTGAAAGCAGAGCGAGTCGCATCGAACCTCTGGCCAGCATGGCCGACAGCAGCACCGCCAACACCGGCGACGAGGTGGAACAACAGCTCACATTCAACGTCAAGTCATCCTCAGACGCCAAATATGTGGTCACAGTACCCACCACCATGACTGTGGCCGACCTCAAGCAGAAGCTCTCTACCTCAGACTACGCCGACACACCACCCGAGCGGCAACGTCTGATATACAGCGGCCGTGTGCTTAAAGACCCCGACACTTTAGCGAGCTGCAAGATCAAGGATGGCAACACAGTGCACCTGGTCCGCAGCGCAGAGAGCAACCAGCGGCAGAACCCTGTCAATCAAGGCGGCGCAAGCACTCCAGCGGGAGCAGGCCAGCCGGCATCGAACGTCCCTTCCAACATAGCAGCTGGAACGGGAGCGGGCAACCCTCTGGCTCAGCTCACAGGCGCAAGATACGCGGGCTTTCACGGCTTGCCTGGCGCGGACATGTTCGGCGCAGATGGTGGCATGGGTGCTCCGCCAAATCCAGATCAGATGCTTAGGTTGCTCGACGATCCCAATTTTGCGCAGCAGATGAACGAAGCAATGAACAATCCGGCAGTCTTGGACATGCTTCGCAACAACCCTATGATCAGGAACAACCCCATGGCGCGGGCGGCCATCGAGAATCCGGAAATGAGGCGAATGATGATGAACCCAGATATGATTCGAATGCAGATGCAGATGCAAAGAGCTATGGGTGGCAACGGTGGTGAGGGCGCGTTCCCAATGCCAGGACAGACAGATACCACTGAGGGCAACAACACCACAACTGGTGGCACCGACGCCGGTGCAGGTGGGCAGAACACGGCCACCCCAGCGAACCCGTCAGCTGGATCAGGTGCTCAGAACCCATTTGCAGCTCTATTTGGCGGGCAGCCGGGCGCCGGCGCAAACGCTGGCAACGCAGGCACTGGCACAGATTCTGCGAATCAACAGAACCCATTCGGCAGCTTGTTTGGCGGTGGACAGAACCAGAACGGACAGCAAAACCCAATGGCCGCCATGACCCAGCAGCTGATGCAGAACCCGCAAATGATGCAACAAATGATGCAGATGATGGGAGGCGCTGGTGGTGAAGGCGCTGGCGGCGACGGAGCTGGCTTTAACCCATTCGGCTTCGGTGCACAACCTTCAGCCCCCGAGCCAGCCGACAGCAGGCCTCCTGAGGAGCGATACGAGAGTCAGCTACGCCAACTCAACGACATGGGATTCTTCGAGTTTGATCGCAACGTCCAGGCACTCAGAAGAAGCGGAGGTAGCGTTCAGGGCGCGATCGAGTACCTGCTCTCCAACCCATCGTGAGAGAGTCAGAAGGGCCAGGGAATCCCACGACTGGAGGAAGTCTTTATCATGGCATCTTTGCTTTGCTTTGTGTACAGCTAGTGCATGCAGCGACGGCGCTCTCAGGTTTGATGCGGTCGATGGAATAGCACAATCCATTATGGGATCACGAGACTTACGCTTGCGATGAATAGATCTTCGAGCAAGGCAACCGTTCGCACGTTCTGACAGCAGCTATACTGCTACCAAGTCACAATTCCGCTATCCACGACCTCCCTCCATTCCAACGTCCTCGCCAAGTCTTTATTGTCCGCGAGCCGCGTTCCTGGGAACCCACCTTTGTCTCTTGTTACTATTCTCTTCATTGTCAGACCTTGTCTCGCTTTCAAACCGCGTCATCTCGACATACGCCACCGACTCGCGCAACAAAAGACATTGTCCATGTTGACGATGGCGAGAGCTTGGTCGCATTCATTCCCTACCTACCCACCACATCCATGCTTCCCGATTCTTAACCTTCTAACGCCCCAAGCAGCATTCGCTTTCCCGACCCCTAGAAGCCAAAGGTCTGAGACCGGCGTTATCTTGTACAATATTGAAGAGTATAGACAAGCTGCAGGTCAGTGTCAGTTGAGGCGAGAGCGAAAAGAAAGAAGAGATCTGAAACACCAATTGTTTCGAGACATACGTTTACGAGCAACGAGATATGGCAAATCGACAGTATAGCGTCGCTTCTGCCGCTCAGTTGGTAGGAGTGCCCTCGATTGAAGAACAGTACTTTGAGGGCATCTCAGCGATGGACCATGCCAACAAGGAGAAAAGTCGACTAGAGAGGAGGACGGTGGTCAAGAATCGTGTCCATGTCTCTCCTGCTCCGACTCGATCGGATGGAACTCAGGAGGACACTTCGCCCGGGACGGATATCTTCACTCATTCGCGTCATGCTTCGTGGAGCAGCAGCAGTCCCACGACAGCGATTCCGGAGTCATTGCACAAGGAAACGGCTCCCGAGGAGAGTCTGGTGCTGCTGCAGCCTGTGGCCTATACACCGCCTGCCGATAAGACACGGACTGGAAGTCTGAAGTCGGACGCAAGCAACGATAGCCAGGTCTCTGTCAAGGAGAGAGTGAAGGAGTACGAGGCCCAGTTACCATCGCAAGACCAATTGACAACGAACAGTGACAACTCCACTGGGCTCAACGTCGATGCTGAGGCTTCAAACCATATACGCAGCCCAAGTAGCGAGTCTACAGCATCAGCTCGACGTCGTGGCAGAAAATCTGATGGTTTAGAGATCTACTTCACACCAATGGATTACACCATGTCGAAGATCTTCCTCTCCAGTCCGCAGAACAGTCCGACGTTACCAGATGGCGAGGTTGCCGATGAGGCCACCACACCACGAGCTTTGGTCAAGACCAGCAGACCATCGAGCGAGATCTACGTCGGTGCCAAGCATCTCGAACCACGGACGAAGAAAAAGGAGAAGCTCAGAATCACTCCTGATCATCTCGACCAGCTTGTCACGGCGCTTGCCCGGGCACCGATGATTCAAAAAGACGTCCGCAAGCACTGGTGGGATGTCGAGGATATTCCTGACGACGAGATGATGTCCACGTTCTCTGGCGCGTCGATTCCGACCTTGACCTCTGCGTCTACGCTCTACTCGCAAATGAAAGATAGCCTCTACTCCCACGCCAACGACGACTTAATGAGCTCCTCGAGCACCAAAAAGAACGCCCCTAGACCACAAACATCCCGATCCTCCACCAACAATCCCAACCAAAACCGAACCACCACTCCCCTTGACGTGCCCTTTGGCGGCATCGCCCTAGCAGACCCCAAGATCCACGGCTCACCCATTCGCTATGTCTCTCCCTCATACCGCGTCGGCCCCAACATCCAGACTCCCGGCACCTGCAGCTTCGTCCAAGTCCCCTACGGCATCGACACCGAATGCACCCTCCGCATCGAACCCCGCTCGAACTACAACACCACCAGTCGCATTCTCTTCCAATGCGTCAACCAAGTCGTCGACCGCAAGACGGGCACGAAGACTCAGCTGCTCGTCGCAGACGAAGACGTAACCTCCCACTTCGCCAAAGCCGCGCTGGCGGAATTCGCCAAGTTCACAGATACGCCTGCGGATACCATCGACATCGCAGCGTCGCCGACTATAACCTCGCCGTTCTCATCCCCTGAAATCGACTGGATAGCCCTCGCCGACGACCTCCAATTGACGTCCGAAACCAACGCCCTAATCGACTCTACCCTGCCTTTCTTCGCCTCTCTGACCCCTGAATACGCCCATATGCAAACCCACACGCTCCTCTCAACCCTCGAACGCATCAAAGACCAACACGCCGACTTCCTGCTCCTTCAACCAAGGGCCTTCCATGTGACTGGCGTGCCAGGGAGGATGCGGTTGCCGTGGGTATCGCAGCGGTTGTGGAAGGATTGGTATGCCGAGGAGGGTAGTAAGGTAGGTGAGGGGGCGGCGGCGAGGGCTTTCACCGAGGAGATTGTTGGGGCGGTGGCGAAGAGGAGTGCGGAAGAGGAGGAGGAGTTCACCACAGGTGTGAATTGGGAGGATGAGAGGTTGGTTGTTAGGTGTGTGCGTTTGGGTGATGGAGCGAAAGGGGTTGTTTGGGCTTGTTTTGTTCGAGGTATGTTTAATATTTGATGCTGAATGTATTAGCTTACAATGAGTGCGATGTCATGATTCTGTTGGACCATCTACTGATTTTACTTTTCGTATCGTGATTCAAGGCTTTCAATATGTTTGCGTCTAGACATCATCGTCACGTCCATCAAGGTAGAAGTTGGGAATGACCAGAACCATTTCACTATCATTCTCCCACTTCACGCTCCTTCATCTTCACTTATCAAAATTATCGCATTGCAAAGCTCTATACCTAAGTCTACTCCTCCATGCACCAAAAGAAAGCCCAAAAAGCACTCTCATATAAGCCTCTACTTCTCCCCTTCATCCATGCTCTGTATCATAACCTTGATTCCCCCCTGCTTAGGATCCGCCGCGACCTTGAACGCATCCACCGCATCCTCCAGCTTAAATCTATGCGTAACCAACTTGGTCAAGTCAATCACACCTCCCCTCAACAACCTAATAGCCCGCGGCCACGTATTCGCGTATCGATACTGAAATTGAAGGTCCACCTCCCGAGTACTCAGCCGCATGAAAGGAATCTTGATCTCTGGACGGCCGACGCCAATCACAAAGACTTTGCCTCCGAACTTGGCGGCGTGGATGGCGCCGGAGATGGACGACTCGACGCCTGTGCACTCCATCACGACAGCGGGCTCCACACCATCAGCTAGCTTGACGACTTTCTCTGCGAATTGAGTGGGGGAGTCGCTGAATTCCACCTTGTGTGTCCTCACGCTGGGGCAGAACTCCTTGGCGAACTTCAGGCGTCCTTCGTCGATATCTGTGATCACAATGGGTTCTGCACCGGCCGCCTTGACACATGCAAGTGTCACCAATCCAATGGGACCGGCACCACATACCAGCACCGAATCTCCAAGCGTAATATTCGCCCTTTGCATTCCTGCCAATGCTACGCTCAGAGGCTCTAGCAGGGCACCATCTTCGTAGCTCATATCCCCAATCTTGTGGCACCACACAGCTGGATGGTTGACGTAGCGACGAAGGAGACCTGGAATCGGTGGTGTGGATCGGAACTGCACATCGACGCAGCCATTGTACTTGCCTGTCAAGCAGGGCTCGCATTCACCGCAGATGATGTTGGGTTCGACAGCGACGCGGTCTCCGATCTGATGAGTGGTCACAGAGGGATGTTTGGCGACGACGATACCCGCGGATTCGTGACCGAGGATGTGTGTGTCCTCGACGATCATAGGACCTATGCAGCCGTGGTGCCAGAAGTGGACGTCTGATCTGGTCATCGACATCAGTGACAAGCTCTTTTCCGAATGTCTAGGTATGTTGGCGAAGACTCACCCACAGATCCCCGTGCTCTTGATCGCAACTGTGATCTCACCCTCCTTCAAGTCCTGACCCTTCTCGACATCCTCTTGCTTGGGCAGCGCGTCGGCTATCCAGAGGTCGTGGGCAGGGTTCGTGTATACGCCGATGTTGGCCTTGGAGGGAGCGATAGTCGTCGTGGTAGAGGTCGACATGTTGGTAACTTCGTTGATCTTCATGATTGTGTTAGCGAACAAGTCCAAGCTGCGAAAAGAAGAGACGATCAAAGAGGCCTACCTCAGTGGTGAACCCTTCTCGTCCTTATATACTCTTCCCTTTTACGAAGGCAGGAATCAACAGATCAGCAAGCAACAACCCAATCCTCAGTCGCTCTCTACTCTATGCAGCGTCTAAATTTCCCGGCACTAACGAAACCCTGGACGAAACGAACGTGGTGGGTATGTGGCTGTCAAGCTGTGTGTAAGAGGTAGAGCAGAGCACCAGGGCAGAATACCGCGCGATCCACTAAGGATCCAGGTCATTTGGACAGTCTTAGTTGACCAGGCAAGAATTTATCCAGCAATCATACCGTCCCGCTGGAGGGCTTGGAGGGGCAACGTGGGGTTCGGCATGTGGGTGAATTCGACACGAGGCTCACGCTTTTTCGGGCCCTTGACTCCACTGGGGGCGGAACAACCGCGTGTGGTAGGTCGTTCCGGCCGGTCTTGGGTGGAAAGTCTGGTAGTACTGGCTAAAGTAGGTCTGTTGCTGTGCAGAACGAGGCCATTCAGGCTGGTTTTGGACGCCACTCCGGTGGGTGAAAGTTGTTTCTAGGTATACGAGGTCTTCCTGAGGACATCGGCTCTGAACCCTCTTAAGTGATGTGTACTCTCTTCAGTCGTCGAGAGATCGTGGGCCAGTATTCTTGCAGACTGAGCAAACAGCTCCAAGAGACCCGATGGCGATGCGGGCGAAGCGGAACGGCGAGATGATGCGTATTTGCGGCCTTCGCTGCGATAACTGCTCAGCAAAGGCTTTTGTCACCCCTGAGATGACAGGTATTCTGATGCCCAGTTGTACTTAGAGCCTCCGTTGCACGGCAGATGATTCGACGTCGGACAAACGAAGTGAAAGAAAGGGACGAGAAGTCTGTGACGCGACTTCGAGCCGAATGCGCACAACGCACTGGCCAACTTCGTACAACGTAGGAGATACTGTACTTGATTTACGATGGTAGAATCGCATATTTGAAAAACACCAGTATTGTATCTGATGAACTCCCTCTGGTAGGTGCAAGGCATACCATCCATCTGAAACGCCGTCGCTAAGCCCATCGATCCAGGTTCTGGACATCCATCTGTCGTATCAATCCTTAAACACACTATATCGACTATTTTTCCTGATCCTCGGCCCGAACTTATAGAACACGAAGGGGATAGGTAGCAGTAAAACACAGATGAAGCCCAGCAAAGACGTCGCCCATCCGATCCCCATTGCCTCATACATCTGTACCGTCCAGAGCGGAAAGCAGCCTCCCAAAACATATCGAAGCAGACCGTTCGCTGCCATTGCCGAAGCGCCGCTCAGAGGGCCGTAGACGTCGATCTGGTACATCGAGGCGGACAGGAAGAGTGCTAGGTTGCCCCACGCGAAGAAAACGCTCGCGAGGATGGGTGAGATCCAGTGCACGTCGCTCCTTGCAGTCCAGGCGAACCAGAACAGCCTACAGCAGAGTTAGCATGTCTGTCCGGTGATGAATTACAGCTTACTTGCCCAGTCGGTAGTCCAATCGCGCCCAGCATGCCCGCCCAGAGACGTTCTTCAGGAGCAACCTGGCCCTTGCCTTCAGCCTGAGCTTTCGCGTGCTTTTTGCGATACACCAGACGGTCCATCAGGATAGCCGTAAGTGCAGCAAGGAGGACACCGATTCCAAGGCCAAGATATGTCAGGCCCGTCTGCCAGATGTTGAAGCCATAGACCCCTCCGAACACAAGCGGGAAAGCTGGGAGGAATGCAAATTGCACGCAGAACGTAAAGGCGTTGTAGATGGCAAAGAGAATCACAATCGGTTCGATGAACAGCATGTGGCCCGGTCTAATCATAGTGGTGCTGAATAAGGTCTTCCAGTATGTCCACGTCCTGGCGTTGGGACCAGGTGGTGGAGCGAGGCCGTGTCTCTTGGCTCGCTTTTGGAGGACTATCTTCTTGTAGGTCTCGCTCATCGGGAGGCAAGTGAGGAAAGCGAAGCCGACGATTATGATATTCGCCCAAACTGTCCATTGCCAGTTCTTGAAGTAAACAGCAAAGCCGCCCTGCCGATTCATTCAGCTTTTCGTATGTAAGATCGGTGGTAAAGGATGACTTACGATCAAAGGCCCCATCGCAGGCCCCAGGAAAGGCATCATGATGAAGGTGCTCGTCGAAGGCGCACGATCCCGTGGAAGAAACATATCTGCATTCGTCCCAGCTCCAACAGCAAGCACTGGAGCGCCAGCCAATCCTGCCAGCAGTCTACAAACGACCAAGCTTCCGAAGGTCTTCGATTCGCCGACTCCGACAAGGAAGAGGATGTAGATGGGGGCGCTGATCTTATACACGATCGTCCGGCCGTATATTCTGATACGCGTCAGCATGGCTTGAGCTGCTCAAGAAACATGGTAACACTTACTCGCTCAATGGAGCTGCGATGAGAGGCCCGAGACCCAAACCCACCACGAATACAGTCAATGGCACAATGGCGGCAGTCCTCGATACATTAAACTGGTCTTGGAGAGCTTGGTTGGCAGGAGAGATTAACGACGATCCGACCGTGACCGCAAACGCAAGAAACGCCGTTGGCCAGAAGTGGCGCATCTTCTTCCAAGTCGACCAGTTGTGAGGACTAAAAGTGAACGCAGAGGGTCAGCGACGGTCTTGATACGAACCAGTTGCTTGCTGTCCTCTGCGATACGTACTTCTCAGGATCGTCGGGTCCATCCCAGTCTTGAGCGGTCGTTACAGATCTGCGACTCTTCTTGCTACTTGCTCTGCTCGCTCGAGTAGGTGCTTTCTCAAGGGTATTGTCTTCCACCTCGTCCGGCTCGCCATCGTCGGTACTTCCAACCTCGATCGCTTCCAGTATCGACTCCGCTTCCGCATCTAGGTCGTCAGGTTTGTGTGGGTGAGCGGTATTGATCTTCTCCAGCTTCTCGGCTGAGAATGTCTCTTGGCTTGGCTCATGAGGCATCTTGTCGACACAAGACAGAGCATAGGAAAGCAGTACAGAACAAAGAGCTGCGGAACCATGTGCCCCAAGAGTACCTACTTAAACCATATCAGGTGCCACGTTTTGAGCTACCGCCAACGTCTGCATAGTGCGAACGCCCTGCGCAAGTAGGCTCGAGAGCATTTCCAATCTGCGGCAGCAAGCACGATAGGAGCAATACATGTTCACCTCATACCTGCTATGCACCCTCGGCAGCACGTACCATGCGGTTACGGACGAGATATCCGCATGGCTACGCGGTCGAATCTCGCGCGTACTTTGTTGTTGGCTAGTCGCGCGAGGACGATGTGCCCAAGCAAGCCACATAGCCAGGTGGGGCAGTAGTGAAAGGACGCTATCAAGGCTGATCACTCATCACATTGGGAGTCCGCTGTCCGGTATAGAGTTTGCTCCGAGAGTGAAAAGCCGGCGATGGTATCTGGTTACACAAAGCGTGAAAGTACGTACGATGGAAGATATATCAAAAAGTCCACTTACGTTGGTGAAATGAATGCCTGTAGCCACTCCAAATGCCAGGCGGGTATATATTTTCCACACTCGTGCTCAACCGGGCTCAAGACGATGCACTCTCGCAGACTCTAGTATGGTTGCAACATGCGTTACACGCGATGTCATCTGCTCCGAGAGCTGTCAACGACTGGAACGCCCGGATGCTGAGGCGGTGACAATTGTCAGAATGTGGAAATGGTCTCGGGAAGGGCGCTGCTTCTATTTGCCAAAGCAGGATACAGCTCGAGCGAAGTTTCTCGGCGAATATTCGTTCGTATCGCGGATGTAATCACTATCCTTTGTCGTCTGTCGTATTCGTAACGTCTGTACCGTATGTATCTCCTGAGACATTCCTTCGCGGCGTTTTGTCGAAGAGTCCTTTAAAAGACGCGTTTGCTGCTTCGCCCAGCGACGTATGTTGTTCCTTGCAGTCCGACTTCGAACATGAGATGCATAACAGATGCTGCTGTGAGGCATGCTTGTGTGTCTGGATCCCAACATTGCAGGCGTCGGCTTGGACCATACCTTTCGTCCTGACCAACTCTGGATCTACGGACGTCTTGATGTACCTTCCCGCCATCTCGGCTTCGCAGCTTCGAACTTCACGAAACTGCACATTGTACACACTCCTTGATACACATTGCAATGCTGTCTTACGCAACAGACGGGTATATACTATAGTTTTAAGCTTAGAGTCGCTGTCGTAGTGCATATACAGTCGTCGCTGTCGTCGTCGTCGCTATGTGTACAGACGCTGTCATAAAGCACAGACGCTGTCGCAGCGCATAGATCTAAAATTGCTACCTAAGATTTAGGTGGTGTCACCTAAATTTTGATTAAGACTAAGTAAGCTAAGCAGGTTTCAGAATCTTCGGAATTCCTCGGCCACGCTCGGCGATAGAGCATTTCCTCGACATATATTCTATATGCTTTAAGCTACACATCATATATAGAGTCGGGTATAACAACTAGTACACACAAACTTTGAACACAACGCAAATAGACAGAGTAAGTATTGTAGGTCGTGTTCAAACTCGAAGAAGTCGAGATTCGAGTCGAAGTTAACGAAACCTGCGAAGTTCAGATGGCGGGAAGGTAGATCAAGCGCTCCGTCGGATCTCCCTCGTCTGCGAAGAATAATGCTGCACGCCTCGCGTCGTATCTCATAGCCCGCAAGCACGTAGCATCGTCATGACAAATCCATAGCAGGCATGTCGTGATGAGGCTCTGCGAATCTGATGTGAGACTGTGAGACTGAGATGTCGTACCGGGCCCAACGGGCCCAAACGCCAGAAAGTGGGAAGCCGCTAACGGAAGAAACAAGCAATGAGCTTTAAAGCTTGGCAACGTCTCTCAGCGATAGCCGGGATGGCAGATCTACGATCGAGTGAAGCAAGAACAACGTGCGCGAGCCTGTGGCTTCCGCAGCGTCACTGTCATGTTCCTCTTCCTCTCATAACTCCATTGGACTCTTGGACAACTTCCTCGCATCTATCAACAGTGTCACAAGGTCGAAATCTTGAGCTATCCATCATACTCTGAGCATCACTTCGAGCCACAATGGCAGACTGCGGCTTCGGTATTCCTCTTCCCATCTGCATCCAATGCGGGACGGATCAAAACCCGTGCCATGTCAAGATCGTTGGTCCAACGCTTGGGTTCCTCATAGGCATAGTCATGGCGGTAGGAGAACATCTCGTCGCAAGATTGGCTGCGACTGACATTCATGCAGATCATCTGCTGGCCGGCTGCGATTTTGTGCTGTTGCTGCGCGACAGAAGCTGGGAAGAGTAATGCTCTGATGCTTCTAGGGATACATTGCTTGTGCTGACTAGCATGTCTAGAAATGCTTGGTGCGCCAGCCGACACGTCAATGAAAATCGGGAACGCAATACCCTTCTAGCTACCCTCGAGCCTGCTGACGACCACAACGAAAATGGACGACCGCGATCGCAGAGTGAGCACAGTGAAGACTAATGGTTGAATGCTGTCAACATCGCTCGAAGCACAGGAAGAGGATGAGCCAACGGGTTAAGAGAGAAACGAATACACCTAGATGGATTATGATATGGCTTGGAGGAAAGTCCGTTTCCAAGGCCTGCCTGGAACGTCGAGAGTAATGCAGTGAGATACACACTGACCACGTTGTGGTCATCTTAAGGCGGTAAAAGGTCCATGAGCTCAAGAGAGTGTACGTTCCTTCCTATTTCGTCGTCGCGCCATTCACTCGTTTGCACTGCTTTCACATGTGTCGCAACTCTGTTTTTGTTCGCCTTTGCGTGGAAAAACTTCACGTCAAAAGAAACCAATTTGACAATGCAGAAACATCAACTTGCTGCATGTCTTGTTTGGGCAATTTTGCTGGTCGAGAAGTCTCTTTCGCGGCTCTTTGTGCCTGCAAACACTACATCGCCAAAACAAGACACGAGGTCTAGTCTGAGCTCCATCTGACGACTACGCAAGACGAAGTCGAGCGGCAACCAGCAGCTTCCAAGCCGTCCGGCACTCATTGATTATTGCACCACGGTGCGTGGAAGCGATGGAAGACTACTTTGACGACCTGGACTTCAAAGAGCTCAGCCATGAAGAAGCTTTCTCAAGCGTAGGTATATCGTCTGTTGGGGTTCTTCTTGACGGAGGCTGACATTGTTGGTGTGCAGTTTGACGAGTACTATGGCGACGGTCCAGCAACTGTCGAGGACGACGAAAAAGAAGTCCTGACTGCGCCATCCCAAGTCTTGGAGCCAGAGTCGATCTCATCAGATGCCTGTGACGAGTTCGCAGGACTCATGGAAGACATTGAGCAACTGCCAGATGCTCCACTACCTGACGATATCCTGACGAAGGGCGCACCACTCGAGGACCCATTCACGGGATCGCATCCTCCAGAAACACCTTCTTTCCTTGCGCCAGGCCCCCTAGCGAGCTCGATCTTCGACGATGCGCGGCCGCCCTACTCTCCTGAACTTCCACGAGGCGATGTCGCGGACACCCTCCGAGTACAGCCATCTCCAGTGGCCCCATCCAGTGAGAGCCGATCGCTCATGCAGGCTGAAATGCGGCACGAAGAGGACATGCAGACTTCACCACTCCCCGCGAGTACTGGACCAGTCTCTCGACTTCGCTTGGGTGACAGCATCAGCAACGACGAGGATCAGCCAGACGCTGGTGGGTATGATTTTGACATGGACAAAGACACCAATTCGCACGTAGACATCAATGACGACCTGCCTTCTGCTAAAGTGAGTCACGAGGTGAACATATTGGACGACTGAGCTGATGCGTTTTTCTGTAGTCTTGGAACTTTGACAGCCTATTACCTGTTCAGAACACGAAAGACGTATCACAACAAGGAGGAGATACGCCTGGATCACATTCGAAATCAATCGACCCTAGCTCGCAATCCATTGCTGATACTGAACCGCGCGCGAAGCGACGCCGTCAGACGAGCTCACCAACAGTGACTCTGCTACCATCGCTCGAGACGAACCAGGCGAACGCCGCGAAGAGTCAGGAGCCTGCAGCGAAGAAACAGAAGGCAGGAGCACTAGACACGGCAGGTGCACAGTCACATGCGAAGCCAAGCACAGACCCTCAGCCGACCAAAGCCGTCGAAGAAGAGGGCGATTCGACTCTCACTGAACCCCCATCAGAGGATTTGCCGTCACCACTTGTTACGTCGCCTCCACTCCGAGACAACAGAATGGCGACTCCAGAAGTCTCGCCAAACGCGAAGAAAGCAGACATGAAGAAGGCAGTGCAGGCAGGCAATGCATCGCCGGCGAAGGAGGACAGCGCCGTTGAAGACACTATAGCGGAAGGCGAACCTACCGAGTCCTCTAAGTGGAGCTTCGCAGCTCTGGAGGAGAGCAAGACCATGAAAGTCGACAGCGACACCTCAGCACCGAAGAAGAAGCCTGCGAAGGGTAAAGGCAAAGGCAAAGCAAAAGCAACTGAAGCAACTGCGAGTACTGAGCCAGCTACGAACGTGCCTGCCGTCAAGAAAGGCAGAGCCAAAGCCAAAGCAACTGAGACCACTTCAACCGCCACAAAACGCGGCAAGTCTGCGAGTACTGAGCCTGCTACGAATATGCCTGCTGTCAAGAGGGGCAAAGTGGGAAAGCAAGAGCTGGATGACCTCATTGGAAGCACTGTTCTCAAGGGCGTGACCAAGATGAATGCGAGCCCTCGCAAGACACGAAAGGGGCGGAAGGATGAGGAGGATGCAAAGCCCGATGCTGCTGGTGCTGCGAAGAGACGACAGAGTGGTGGTAGGAAGAAGTGAGGATTCGAGAGGGCGATTGAAGGTTGAAGACAATTGAGGCTTGAATATGAGGTGAGCAGTTCCACTCGATATTGCCTTGAAGAGATGAGACTGCAGGGTCACAAGGCGCTCGAAGTAATCGTAGCGCTGCTGGTTCTCTAGTAGGAACAACCATCAGAATACAAGCCCCTGGTCAGATCTTGCGCTGCCAGATTGAAGTGAAGTGAATCCCGGAGAATTTAAGCCTCGGCAAAGCATCCATGCAAAAGCACGGTCCAACCTGAGAAGACGACACCTCGCTACTGGCAGCGCTTCCAATTGTACCTAACTTCTCCGACATAAAAGCACAACGGCAAATTATGGCACACCGGCTGTCAACGAACCTTGCCCTCACACGACTATCATGAGAAAGCCTTCGGGACGGTTGAGGTGTGTCAACACCGTCGTCGAGGAGCTCCTCAATAGCTTCCCCAAGAGGCCCACAATGGCAGAAGGTCAAAGAGAACCAGCCACCGGCCGATGAGCAATTACCCTACTCAAAGGCTGGCCTCGCCTATTCCTCTACGGCACAGACTCGATCACCACTGCGGAAAGAATCGGTACTCATTGCCAAGACACACTCCCACGCCTTCTTGCATATATCGGGGAGAACTCTAAATCGCTGGTAAGGGTCAGGTAAGATGCTCATCACATGCTCCTGGCAGTTGCCGTGGAGAAAAGCAGCGCAACATCTCATTTTACCCGCTCGGTCATTCGGAGCATCGCTACTGCACCCTGTCTGTACAGCTGCATTTCACACTACCTTCGACCCCACGCCCGCACCACGGCAATCTGGATCTTCTCTAGGTCAGGTACGGAGCCAATGGCTGCTTGGTGGGAATCTTGAGCTCGGTTGCACAAAGATCTGAACGTTGGACATCTGCTTCCCTTCTCTTTCAGCCTCCTACTGTCCTTTCCTAGCTTTCTTTTCAATAGAAACGGCACATCTTCCGCTCTCACTGCCCCCAACCATGACCCAAACAACCACCCAGACCAACGGCCAGACCAATGGCGACGTAACCGATCTTCATTCAAAGGAGTCCGCCTACGACCTCAGCGTCAACTCCCTCCAAAACCTCGTCTCCTTCGTCAACACCCCAGCAGGCCTCTGCGTCGTCTCCAAAGTCAGCCTACCCGCAGGAGCCCACTTCGCCTACATTACCAGCCACGAGCCCCAACCGTCACCAATCTGGAAAACGATTCAAACCTCCGCCACAACACACACAGACCCACAGTCCGCTCTACTGTACATGAACCACTCCTGTGCACCATCTCTCGAAGTCCACACCTTCGCACCAGATGCCTCAAGCGGCAAATACCCACAGGCCCCACCAGGTGGCAACCGAAACGGCGAGATTATCGGTGTAGGCGAGCACGGCTTAGCAGGCGAAGTCCGCGTTTCGAAAGATCGAGGAATCCAGCCGGGTGATGCTTTGACGTTCTTTTACCCCAGCACGGAGTGGGATATGGATCGTGGGTTTGAGTGTCTTTGCGGCGCACCTAAGGACGTCTGTCTAGGCACTGTGAGAGGGACTAAGCACATCGACAGAAAGGATCTGCAAAAGTGGTTCTTCAACGAGCACATCTTGAAATTGGCAGAGGAGAGAGATGCAAAGGCATAGACGGCAAAATGGGAAGCTGTCGTCGGGGCCACTGAAGGTGTGAAGAACGATCGATTCAACACCAGAATTACAAGCGAGCATATTGAGCATTTCGGAGCGACGAGGCATGTGGGTGGTGTGGCATAGCGATTTGCGATGACGATGATGACGAAAAAGCAAGATACCCAACCTTTCAACAGGAAGTGTGCATGAACAAAGTGTGTTTGTTGCGAATAGTTTAATGAGAGCTCAAGACATGTACATATCATTAAACGAATGGAAGTGTGCCTTGAGCTAGAAAATCATACCACGACCCTTGTTGCTTCGTCTTCTCAACCCAGCGAAACCACGACCTCGAACTTAGACGTGTCAGAGTTGAAAGCCCTCAAGCACTGGCAGCCACAGCCCTTTCGACATCCAAACGCTTGAAACCGCCCTTCTCAGCAACCTCCTTCTGCAACTGCACCATCTTCTTCTGATCACCCGTAGGATCAACCTGCTCGCCCTCGCCAGCCCACTCCAAGAAGCCATTCGTGTAGTTAGGCTCGAACGCCGCGTCCAAGACCCCCAAGCGCTTTCCGTAACGAGTAACCTTCTCCCAATCGCGCTGGACGTTCCGCAAGTCCTTGGAGAAGTACGGGAACGACCGTTCAAAGATCTTACGGTTCAGCTCCGTTCCCATGGCGGGCTTGAAGTCGACATACTCCTCCCATGCGGCTTCAGGGGCGCTGAGGACGAAGTCGGTTGCTTTCTTGACGGCACGCATGAAGCCACGAACTTTCTCTGGGTTTGCGCTAATAAAGGCATCGTTGCCGATGTAGAGAATGCTACAGAAGCAGCAGCAGCCCAACTCGGCCAGTTCATCGATACGCAGCATCTGGACGTCGGTCTTGGGACGCCCCTGCGAGGCGAGCCACTCGGCCAGCTCGACCATCTGCACGTTCTCGAGGCCAATGCCGGCGTCGATCTCGCCCTTAATGATGGCCTTGGAGACATTCATACCGCAGCGGACCGCGGTGTAGTCGGTGGGTGACATGCCGTAGTGGGAGGTGAGCTCGTCGATTTGGATCTTGCCAAACTCGCCGACGTAGCCGATGCGTTTGCCCTTGAGGGTACGGAAGTCGGTGGTGATGCCCGAGTCTTTGAGGTAGACAACACTCGTGAAGGGCTCGTCGAGGAGCGAGCCAATGGATGTAACGGGGAAGTCACGGGCTTTGGCCTGGATATGGGGTCATTCCGTGCTCAAAGTGGGAAGAGTGGGAGAAGACTCACAGCCAAGGTATGGATCATAGCCTTGAATCCAAGATCAACCTTCTGAGATCCGATGATCTCGGTCACATCCTGTAAAGTTCGTCAGTCAAGCTTTCCATGATCCACCGGTCAAAACACCATACACTAGGATCATTCGGCTCCAAGATAGCAACCTTGATCCCCTCTTCCTTGAAATATCCCTTCGCCTGAGCGAGGTACAACGGAGCATGGTACGGCGTAGCGTGCCTTGAAACACTATAGTCAGCCCACAACCACCCTCACATGCAATACATGCAGCACATCAATACCAGTTGGTCAAGAAGGTAATCTTGTCCGTCGACATGATGGCGGCAAGAGAGCTGCAAAAGTCAATACACACAACCTCACATCCCCTTCAACTACATGTAGTGAAGGAGAGACGGGGGAATGGGGAAAAAGGCATAGTCCCTGCGCAGGTATGAACACTGATCAGGTTCCAACGGTATTATCTCAGCTCAAATGCTCTGCCTCATGGATGAGAGGCAAAGGAAGCAAATGAACACCCGCCATGCAAAGTTGGAGATAGTTTCTTGTGTTGGATTGGGTACCTTGATCATGCTGGGAGAGCATTGTTTCGCCTGCTGCCGAGAAGCCTTCCATAGTCGTGGGTCGTACCAGATGCTTGTGCTGGTTGCTGGAGCTTGGGTGTGTCTTGTTGGAAGTAGGTGTAGCAATGCCACCGATGAGGTTGAAACAAAAGGAAGAAGTCTGCGGATGAGGACGGGAACGAGAAATATCTTGAACTGACTCTCCTGGCGGGGTAACCTGTACGGTCGCTGCTGTGCTGATGTAAAGGTTCCACACAAGGTGTTTACGCTTTTGTTGAGCTCAAGGGAAAGCTAGGCAAAGTGCAAGAGCTTGAAATGAGCCACTGGGAAGAGGTGTCTGGATGATCAATCCGACAACTAAGCAGCAGGTCAGTCCTTCGCTATAGCGAGGTGGAGGAACCCGTATTTGAGACCCTATGGTACCGAAAGATCGATATGGTCCCTGGCTGTATGTGTACTCATCGCTCAGTCATCGCTCATGTGCCTCGTTAGTCTCGTACGTGCAAGTGCCTGCATACCATGTCTTATTACTCCGTCCCAGCCATCATCTAATCGTCCTCTACAATCACCGGCAGGCTGTCGAAGACGGTCTGGTTGAATTCGTAATGCACCATGAAGCCGCTCTGTAGCAGCCGCTTCAATCCGTTCAACCGATGTAGCTTCCACCACTTGTCAATGGTCATCCTCCCACCTCCAGCAATGTTGATCTTCATTCTCGAGCCCAATTCGCGGCCTTCCTGGTCCAAGGCTGTGCTATAGCGAGGGCCTCGGGTTGGCTTTTCGATCGTGCCGAGGATGTCATTGAACTCCAGATGCAGGTGCTTCCTATCTTTCTTGGATATCCTCTTGGACGACGCTTTGGCGAGTCTCTCGAGGATTTGTTGGAGCTGATGGGTTTGACGGTATACAGTGTAGCGCTTCACCATGCGGTTTCCACCTTCGTCTTCTTCATCTGCCTCCTCAGGCTCGTCGTCCGATTCGGCCTCGGTATAGCTCTTCTCGTAGAGCAGCGCGATATTGTCCCCAGAAGCAATCTGTACACCAACATCGCTGCTTTCAAGCTGGTCAACGAATGTGTCCATGGCCGCTTCGGTCGAGTCCTCCAAATCGTCCATTTGAGTCGCCAAGAAGCCCCACTCCTCGAGCGCCGCCACCACAATGTTGCCGTTATCTGCTTCGTCGATCACAGCGCCATCAGTCGAAGCAATGTCCAAGAAGAAATCCATTACATCTTGTGTCTCCTCAACACTCGCCCCTCCATAGAATGTCGCTATGCTGAGGGCATGTATAGCAGCCATCTTGGCAGCAGGGTGCTCCGAGTCTTCGATCGTCTTCTTGATCGGGTCCTGCACCGCATCGTAGATTGTCTCAGATGGCTCCGTGATCAAGATCATGGCGAGAGACTTGAGTGCCAAGATGGTCTCCCTCTCTGACTGCCCGCTTTTCACGCTCTTCAACAGCGCCGGCAAGAGTGCCTCAACTTTAGGTCTCAACTCCTCTCGCGCAAAGTGGCGAGTCAAGTCCAAGATGAACCCGCTCATCTGCTGTTCCCTGCCTTCTGTAGAGCTTCTCTTACGATCGGTAATTGCATTTATGCGATCCTCTAGGTCAGCAATCCATGCGTCACCCGCACCGTCGCCATCGAGCTCGCTAGGCGCGACGAGTGCGTCGATGCTGTTGGTGCTCCATTCTGTATCGTCGCTAAAATCGCCTTCATCGTCCGAGCCCTGTCTACTGGCTACACGTGAACCTTTTGGAGACGGTACCGCAGAGTTGCCGCGGCTGATGTTCCTGCTTGTTGGCGGTGTGGTTTCTTTTGAGCGAGCTTTGCGCGAGACGGTTTTGCCACTCTCTAGGAGTGCCTGTTTCCTCAGGTCGTGCATTGTGAGCGTCCAGGTATCGAAATGTAAGGGTACTCGGTGAATAGGCCCTCCGCCTTCTCGTCGTTCGTGTGGTTGATGTTATTCAGCTGCTACCAGGCAGTGACGATCGTGTGATTACTGTATGGGTGGGTGCGAGTTGCGTGACAGGTGGAAACTGTGGAGGACGGCCGATTCCATTAGAAACAGTTGAGTGCGTAGAGGGAGGATGGTGACTCGTCGCGTTGGTATTGTTTTGATGTTGTTAAGCGGTAGCGAAAAGGCGAGCCTGGAGAATGGAGATGTGTGCGCGCGCCCTCGGCTTGGAAGCGCTCACCCGACCCGACCTCGTCCGACTTGGATAAATTGATTCATTCACCTATCGCTTCACCTATCACATGGGTCTTTGTGGCGAATTGGAGGTACGAGAGCACATACGGAATGACTCAACATTTATCAACGGACTAGGTAAAACGCCCCTGCAAGAGAAATCCTTCACTTCTTCATGGCCAACGCCAACAGCTTCTCGTAGTCTGGCGTCCCCCAGCCAGTGACAGCATCCCAACCGGGCACCGCTTGCCATGTAGCATTTGCGATGACCGGGGTTGGGAGACCAGAGTACTGATCAGTGCCATCGCAACCCGACGAACCACCATTGGTAATATCCTTCAGCCCCTGATAGCCTTCACTATAGATCCAAGGGTTCAAAAAGCCAAGAGGTGATTTTCCAGACTGCACAAGTTGGGCGTTGATCAAAGCGATGATACCCGCGAACACTGGAGCAGAGGCAGAGGTCCCGCTGATGAACTTATCCTCGCCTTTGTCAATGACATGGAACTGAAAGCCCTGTGCTGCGACGTCTGGCATCGCACGTCCACCTCTGTTGAAGAGTCCGCTATTGGTGGTGCCGAGCTGAGCCAAGTACTGTGTCACGGCCTTCTCTTGGTAGGCTGGTCGCTGCCACGTATCAGAGAACCCACCCGAGGAAAAGTCGACCGCTGTCTCGGGTTGACTGCCGGTGGTCGCTCCCACAGACGTGACATAGGGGCAAGATGCGGGAAAGATTGGCAAGAATCTGGTGAGATTGCGCCCATCGTTAGTGAGGCAGCCACTACCAACCCCAGTATCGCCAGAAGCAAATACAATGGATACGCCACGAGCACCGAGCTGGCCGAACATGTCGCAGACCGACTTCCGGTACTTTTCTGGCACCGACTGTTCGTTCTCGCCGTATGAAGTGGCCAAGGTGTGAGGCAGCTCTTCGTCAGGCTGAGCAAGCATGTAGTTGAGGAAATCCAGATATGGCTCATTCGTGCTCTCGTTAGGTTGCGAAAGATCTGGCACCAGTGGCCCACGGCCACCTGTGGAGTAGGAATGCATGTTGACCGGGAAACCCATAGCCTGGAGGTACTGTGCGTCAAGATTGCCTTCCGTACTATCTTCTTCAGAGGTTTGATCATGGAGGCCACCATTGATGTTCGTTGCCGAAAAATTGGACCCGTATGCTTGTGGGAAGTACTCGCTCTGGAACTCCGAGAGATCGGCATAGCGAGGGTACTGCTCCAGAAAATTTGAAAACGCCATGAAGCCACAAGAGCCATTGTCCAGGTGGACCTGTTCTGGCACGTTGTACAAGGAGCGCAGACAGGCAGGTGTTACCTCACCATTGCAGCCATTATCGCCAGCATCCGGACCAAGTGTTCCACCAGCGACAGAGTTTGTGCCTGATCCAGCTTGTGCTTGTGCTTGTGATTGCGATTGGGACTGAGACTGTGAAGTTCCAGCTCCAGACTGGGTCGGCTTCGTGTAGAAGGGTGCAGCTCCGAGCACTTTGACGTCCAAAACTTGGCTTCTCTCAGGACGCGTCTCTCCAAAACGTGTGGTTGGCTGGATCATGTCGATAAAGCTGAGATCGTCAATTACTGTCTGCCGATATTGCAAGGCGTTCGGACATACCTGTGAAGCTCTGAGGGCACTGAGTATTCCAAGGTACGGACTTTCTTCGCGCCATGTTCGTTCTCATACAGAGCAAAAGTCGTATCGAGGAGCCTCTCTGCCAGTTCGACAGGCGCGACAAAGTTGATCCATTCGCCATCGTCGGCAACTGCATCTCGACTGATCCCGGATTGAAGCAACCAGTTCATAACGGATGCCGTGGCCTCGGACGTGGGTCGTATCATGAGTTTGAGTTCGTCACGCCTCATGTGCTTGCCGTACTTGGGGTGTCCTGGTGTTGAGATGTCAAGCAGAGTCTGCTCGAACAAGGCTTGCTTAGGTGAAGTCATTGCTATCCGCAACAGTAGGCGCTCCTCTGGAAGTGGTCGACCAACTTCTTTCCACCCCTCAGGCACACTTCGTAGAGATTCCATCAAGTGAGCGTTCGCTAGGCCCAAGAGGGCGAGGAAAGTAGCTAGACGCATGTCTGGCGCACAGCTGGTCTTGATTCGAAACGCAGGTGGGTGTTGTTGAGATAATGCAGGCAATGATCGTCTTTTAACAATGCCGCCAAGTCATCCAGAGCCGAAAAGAACGTGCCCAGTCCAAGATGAATTCGTTTGCCTCGAAGCTGTACCTGTCTCGACTTTATAGGCCAAGGCGTCCAACTGGGATATCGTATGTTGGCCAGGTACGTAACTTTGCGTGCGAGATTAGCAGCCAGGCACATACGAGCTCAGTGTCCTGGGCGTACTCACAACGATTGTGCAGCAATGAAGGACGATGTTCGCGTTGGCTACTTCGTCGAGGTTGAGCAATATCGCGTGCGGAGGGTGTGTCGACCATAAACATTTAATACCTACACGCTGTACCTGTTATTGGAAACACTGCGGATGGCGTTCGTGGGAAGCAACAAGCCGAGTGAACCGGCCCTGCCGATCGCCAGCATTTTGATACACGGTCTTCCCTGCCACAGTGTGATGTACACAACGTGGTACAAACTTTTCTAGACACCACCTTGCTTGGGACATGGAGTGCAGTTCCAATTGAGTTTGGTGCGGCCAGGTACAATTCGAAGTTGTTGCAGTGATTGGCCGGAACCAGATCGCTGCCAGTCCGCTCAACGGTGGTGCCGAACCATTGAAGTAGAAGCAGTTGCCGTGTTTCTCCTGTGATTGCGCTTTATTAGCCTGTTGATGACATCGCGACTGAACTACACTCGTTATCAGTGCATTCCGAGCGAGGATGGCTTAGACATTCTCTGCAAGATCTTGGATCCCTCCAGATGCCAAAATCAACTCATTCAGCCCACCGCATGGGTATTCCTGGAATACAGTTCGTCTCGAAAAAGAACAGCCATGCTACCCGAACAGGGGACGATGAGATCAGCCAAAGTGCCGAAACGGGGATTTCGGCTGCTTGACAGCGACCCGGTCGATGCTACCGCCGTTCGACAGGTGTAGTCGTTTCATCGAAGACGTGATTGAGCCATCAAAGTTGCGCATCGCATTTCCAGTTGCATTGTCCATCGCTGTGCTGCTGAGCTGCTCTATACGAGAGTCGGCAGCTCGTATACCAGGATGTATTGCTTTGGCAGAGGTCCTGCCAAATTTCGCAATTTCTTGTCTCGACCTCATCAAGTAGAGTTGACCAGCCATAAGACAGTGGCTCCTGTCATCATTCGCGTTCCCTTGCCATGTTCGTGATCGGACAATCTGCAAAAGCTTGCATGGTTGATGCAAAGGTGGCTGATCAGATGTATGCCGGTATTTGGTGTGCCTCATGCAGTGGCGCTCGGCTCGACGCAGACCTTCCGCGGCGGACTCTTGCAGATGTACATGACACAATGCCGTATGCCATCGTGTGTCGCATTTGCCAGTATGCGTTTTGTCTGTGCAGACAACAGGTGTGGTTGGAAGAAGACTGGAGGGAGCGAGCGGAAGGATGATCAACGGTCCCACAGGTTTCCGGCGACCGAGCGTTTCCACCGCCGTTTGTTGGACTGGCGACGACATCATCGTTGTCGTGCAGGCTGCGGCAAGGCACAGCTTCCAACGACCTAACGCCTGCAGATTTGCATCCAGATCCCTCTATTCGGCGCCCATTGTCGTCTGGCACGGCTTGATACAATGGGAGCAGTCGCCGCACAGAAGACTGAAACAGGACCCTCGAAAGCCACCATCTTCGTCTGCATCTGGGCCTTCGCTACCCTGTTCTGGAGCATTTTCACCGAACCTCACAAGACATTTGCTGCTCGGGTCGTCCTGTTCCAGCCGCTATGGCTTGTTCGCATCTTCACAGGTGACCCGACGTGGGACCAGGACCTTGGCCTCTTCCTGGCCGTGCACTGTGTCTACTCCTTCTGGTCTGGAGCCTGGAGTCTACCTACTCTCGAAGACGTGAGGCGGTTCAACATATACGACGAAACGCTGCAAGTATATCTCCAGATCTTTGCTCTGCTGGGCGTATGCGGGTCCTTTGCAGGTGGCATTGTCCGCCGTGGCCACCATCTCAAAGATCATGAATACAGAGGGCCTGCTCGAACGCAGAGCATTGAGGAAGCACTCTTACCACCTCTTCTCCTCACCAGTCGCACCAGTCACTCTCGTCTGTTTCCCCAGAAACACTCCTTCTCGTACTCTTATCTCTATGCTGGCGTTCCTGTCGGACTTCAAGGCAAAGTGAGCAATGTACTCTCCGTGGACAGCCCTACACCCGCTTGGTTCGATGTGCGGTCGAACGACTACCTCGATCGCGGCCACGATTCTGTTGGGCTCGGCGAGAGGCTGAAGCGATATCTCCACGCTCAAGGTGTGACCGATAGAGATTATGCCTTCGCCTACCTCGTCACCGCACCACGCTTTCTGGGCTACAGCTTCAACCCGGCATCTTTCTGGTATTTGTACGATTCCGACACACAGCTGAAGTACATGATCATAGAAGTCAACAACACTTTTGATGAACGACGCCTATACCTGCTCAAGATGGACGAATCGAAGGACGCCAGCGGCGACTTCGAATTAGAGAAGGCTTCGAACACGTTTGTGTTCACCAACACATGGAGCAAGGACTTTCATGTTTCGCCGTTCAACAGCCGCAAAGGTTCATATTCCTTACGAGCAATGGATCCTTTGGCCGCATTTCAGGAGACCGGCCACGTCAAGATTGACAATACAATCGTGCTACGTTCATCCAAAGAACACCCAAAGATCGTTGCGAGGGTCTGGTCTGAGGGTGTCCCTAAAGATCCAGCAACAGTCACTACCTTCCAATTGACCAAGTTCATCCTGGGCTGGTGGTGGGTTGGCCTGGCTACATTTCCACGGATTGTATGGGAAGCTCGGAAGCTGTTCTTTCGGCGCAAACTACATGTCTGGTTCAGACCAGAAGTCACAAACACGAGCATCGGTCGCGCATACAGCGAAGATGAAAAGTCGATAGAAGAATTCTTCCGCTCATTTCTCACAGATGCAGTCGAGCACGCCCGGAGACCTTTGAGAGTCATCTACGAGCCGGCGCACCATGATGGCGGTGAAATCGTCCTTTACTCTCAGGGGTTCACGTATGGGGAGGACCATTCGCGGACATTGACGATCAAGGTCCTTTCGCCTGCCTTCTACAGTCGTTTTATCCACTATGCTCATGTCAAAGAGGCTTTCGATCGAGAGTGCTTGACGACCGACGAGAAGAACCGAACGATATCGTTGCAGGGTTCAGAAGCCTTGCCTGCGCTACTGGACTCGGTCAACGGAACACTCAACAATACCAAGCGGACGTCCAACAAGACTGGCTTTCTGGACGACCTGCGATGGCGTGTCCTCAAGAGTTTGAGGTGCCCTCCAGCAGCAGCCAGCTATCCAAGCGACGCGAGCAGACTTGACCACGAGTATATCGTGCAAGACATCCGCTCATTCCAATTCTCGGAGTTGGATCGCTACGTGTGGCAGACTCATAAGAACAGCGACGAGTACCGCCGAATCGCAATCAAACTCTTCCTGGCTGAGCGCCTGACCTTTGGCCTGCCCGCTTTGGTGGTTTTGTGTGACTGGCTCATGCGATCGATCTTGACACTCTTTCCCATGGCCTTCTCCGAGAGCGCCAA
This sequence comes from Zasmidium angulare, assembly GCA_002786045.1. Lineage (NCBI taxonomy): Eukaryota > Fungi > Ascomycota > Dothideomycetes > Mycosphaerellales > Mycosphaerellaceae > Zasmidium > Zasmidium angulare. The sequence goes on from NHNX01000012.1 coordinate 1,448,646, forward strand.
GGCCTTCGATGTATTGCGCTTGAAGACCTTCCTGAAGGCTGACCTGTCGAAGACGGGGTTCTTGCTGCTTTTAGCGAATGGAGTACATTTGTGGAGTTATATAAAAGGGTGAAAGAGAGGATGTCGCAAGACCGAAGATTCCAAACGATCACTAACGTCTTTTCATTCTAATGCGGCACACGAGGTAGGTGCAACACAAGACGCCGCAGACAGACTACAGGTGCGGCCCAGTAGGTGGGTGGCTTAGACGGCACAGTCGAAGCAAACAAAATTTTCTAGTTTACCAGCCGTGTAACAGAGAGCTGTGCGCCTCTTCATCAACATCACGCCGCACCTCTTCCTACAGCGCAACCACGAGTTCCCACAAATACAGACCTACAGAATGGCGGGCAACACAGGCCACAAATTTATCGCCCTCGCCGTCCTGTTCGAATACTTCTTCGTCAAGCCATACATAGTACGCAACAGCGATCGCGATGGCACCGACTTCATTGGCTTCGGTCTCGTTCACGCGGTAAAACCTCATACAATATCTCACAAACAAGACCACACAACACTGACATACCATCTTCCAGGTCCTCGCCTACTTCGGCAAGATCAACATCCAAGACCTCGACCTCAAGCGCACGCAATCCGCCCTTCTGAATGGCCTTCTCGGTCGAATCTGCAGCTACGCCTGGCTCCTCTTCCACGTTTCCTATTACAAACGCCAGACGCACCACATGTTCGTCGCGAACTTCGTCATTCTTCTGGGTGTTCTGTTCGGAGCTTGGGCAGAGCGGCGGAAGAAAGCTGGAGGTCTGTCAGTTCGAGGTGGGTTTCTGATGTAAGTATGGTCGCTATGTCTGTTTTTATTGTTGATGCTGTTCGACGCGTCTCTGTGGAAATGGCGCTACTGACACCTGATACAGCAATAACGATCACCCCAAGATGCGACGTCGTATGGATAGTGATATCGACCATGCACCTAGCTTGGGTGGAAACTTGGGCGGAGGATGTTGTAAGCCCAAGAGAGGAGCTTGGCATCCGATTGGAAGTCTATAGGGGAACTTCTTGATGAGGACACCTGGTCCAGTGTTTGGAAGGATAGTGCTGCCCGTGGGGTTGTGTTCTCGGATGCTGGAATACAACACTCTTGCAAGAAACATCGATGAGCGTTACGCATTTTGTAAGAGACAGCGAGCCAAGAGTGTTCCAGGTACCTCCTAGATCGTAGGAGCTTTTGTTCCTACACACGCTAGCCAATATACACGCTCTGCGATTTGCATGTGAAACTGCTCCAGAAACAGCAAGTCCAGCCGAGCTCCAGAGCTTCATCTCGAATCCCCATCGCAGCACAACGATCGCAACGCCGCCTCTACGCCAAAGGATTTCCTCGGCCAAAATGTCATCATCATCCTCACAGCCCACTCTCCGCGACCTTCAAAATGATACCAAACTCACCGACGTCCTCAAAGAGCAGCAGAAAGACTACGACTGCTTGCCATGTCGCTTGATGGGTACATTGACTCCACCTTCGTGCAGAAATCATCACTGACGATGCTCCCCAGGCTCGATGGCTTTTACGGGACTCGGCATCTACTTGTACGCATCCGGAATGAAGGAACTACAAAAGCGCGAACTTGAGATTTTGAAGAGCGGGTCGAGATTTGGGCTGGGCGCGAGGAAGGGAGGAATCGTGGGGATGAGTGCCGTGTTGGTCGGCTTGGGGGTGTATAGGCTGGTGAACTGAGAAGATGAAGAGTAGGAGACGCGGTTTGGAGATATCTCTGAAAGAGCACATGTGGTGATGAGCGGAGGAGCATTGCTATTGATGGTCTTGAGGCTCCGTTTTCATGTGAGATTGGAGCGGGTATGACCTTGCCTTGAAGAAGGACAAAGCTCATCGATGTGGAATAATATTTGAGTGGTGAGAAGTGCCACCAGGCGGCAGCAGAGTCTACACGGCGGACATCGATAGGGAGGCGATGGGCAGTCCGCTGTTTCCACGCTCTCCTCGACAGATGCCCGCGTGCAGCCACAAACCACCTCAAGAGCAGTGGAAACCAGTCGAAAGATGCACGTGGAGCAGTTTCCGCCCGGAGGACGCACGAGCGAAGCTATGGCCGTGTAAAGAAGACAAGAGAGACCTTGATCAGGGCTGGAGGAGGTTCGTTCGTGTTCCTCTTCGTTTGAGACGGGAGTGAGGGTTACAGAGCTGATTGACGGATGAGGGCCATCACGCTCCTTGCTCAAAAGTAAGTAGTCAAACAAGGACTCTCATCTTCAATCATGTTCCCATACTTCATTCATCAATCGATCATAATCTACTTCTGCGGCCTAGGACCAATAATCTGTCTCCTCCCTCCAAAATTGATCCCACTACCGACTCCACTCCCTTTATTCTGGCTGTCACCGCCCATATATCCGTATTGATGGATATCCCACGTCTGGCCTTCACCTGTCCCTTGGCTGCTATCCCTCGGCACATCCTTAATGGCCTGCTGGTTGGCTTCCCATTCCTTCTGTCTTTCCCGTTCGCGTTCCATCTCGCGCTCGAGTAAAGACTTACTAGCCCATCCGCCGGCTTTGGTCTTCTGTTGCGAGGCGATTCGGTTGTCGCGAAGCTGTTGCTGCTCGAGAGAAGTGTCGCCTGCTTCTTGGGATGATGAGATACGGGGACCGCTGGTTGTGGGCGCGGGTGTTGTGGCGAGGAATTGGTCTGTTCGATTGGGCTTGACTTGTTGAGGCTCGAAGCTTTCCGACTCCGTCTTAGGGGTCGGCAATGGTCGAGTGCTGAACGGCGAAGGCTGCGATCTAGTTGGTAAAGCTGGAAGCTTCTGCTCTGCGGCTGGCTCTGCCGCAGGCTCCGGTAACGATCGTTGTGGTAGGCTTGGTGGTGCTTGAGGTTGCGTTGGTAGTGGTCGTTGTGTAGCCACTTGCGGTCTTGGAGCTTGGGTGTCTTGCCACTGCTTTCTCAGATATTCGCGTTCGTCTCCGACCCAGCTGACATCGCTCTCATGAGCGCTTCCAGGTCGCGCAGTGTCAGCCGTGCTCGGTCGTGAGCCTTCGCTCTGCCCTTTGCGCAGGCGCTCTTCGCGCTCAGCCTGATATTGTCGCTCTCGTTCCCGTGCCTCTTCAAGCTGCTGTTCAAGCTCCCGTACCCTCTTCTGCTCAGGCGTCTCTGTGGGTTCGGCAGGGTGGTCCGTACTTCGCGCAAGCGAGGCCTGCTCCTGCTGATACTCAGCCAGAGTCTGTCCTCTCAGTATACTTGAACTCGGTACTCTGGGCTTTTCTGGCGCTCTTTTGGATAGCGATGCCTGTAGAGCAGCATCCTCCTTCCTCCGTACCTCCTCTTCAGCCTTCCACCTCTGCTCTTGCTCCTCCCACTGACGTTTCTGGTCATCGAGTCTTTTCCGTTCCTCTTCCCGCTGTCTTCTAGTCTCCTCTTCCCATCGCCTTTCTTCCTCGATCCTCGCCCTCTCCTCATCTTCCTCTGCTTGTCGTCGCTTGCGATCCTGTTGTTCGGCCTCAAATTGCTGTTGCCTGTCCATTTCAGCCTGCTTCTCTTTCCGCAACTTCTCCTTCTCTGCCAGGCTTGGCACTGCCGGCCCTGAATTCACAATCTGCCTTCTTGCGCCAAAATTGATGCCCTGATTGCCTTGTGAAGCTCCACCCATGTAGCCGTACTGGTGTATGTTCCACGCAGGTGCCGTGTTCGACTCATCGCTCTTCTTACTCCAGCTACTAACTGGTCCAGATGGCGATTTGGTCCCACCATTTGAGCCAGTCGAGCCACCAGTCCAGCATGGTGCCATGGCAGAGGGCTTGGTCGGGCTGGCTGGACGTCGCATACTCCCTCCATTCGCATACCCTATGCCAGAGCCCGTTGTAGACGGGGACATGGTTGCACCGGTCTTTCGAGGTCCAATGCTGGAAGGAAACTTCGACGGACTGAGGTTATGTGCCTGCCTGCTGAAAGCACCCAAACACTGCAACACTTGCGCTGGATCTTTCTGCTCAAATAGATCTACCGTGAGGAAGCGGTCGTGGGCGGGCAGGTTGAGAGGAGGCATCTCGCAGGCTTTCAAGAAGTGACTGATGTTCTCCATCTGGATGAAGGGCATCGCACTGGCCTTGAACTTGATAGCTCCAGATTGAGGTTGTATCGCTCTGTTCGCCAGCTTGCACAGTGCAACGCCGTCCTTCAATGCATCGAGCAGGTCGCCAGGCGGTAGCTTCTCGCCCAGGATATTTTCTATCCACGAGCGAGCTTCATTGGCAGCCTGAGGAGTGTAGCGGGACAGGCGCAAGTTGCGCATGTCGTTGTCGAGATTGGTGACGGAGGCCATGGTGATGAATGTATGCTTCGATAGGGTTGTTGTCGTCTCATAGAATCGTGAGCATGCTGTTGTTGTTATTGGAGTCAGACGGAGCCTAGATCCGGTGTGGCTGAAGAGAGTTGCTGGCGTGGCCCGCCATGTTGTTTGGAAACCAAAGGCATGACGCAGAGAGCACGTGCAGGGCTGCGGCCCGACGCTTGGTCCCCGAAACGTCCGAAACGTGGGGCGGCGCCGCTGCGGAAGGTTCGATGAGAAACACGACAACAAGCCGATGGAGAGCAGATGACTTCTTTCTTCCGACCGCCCTTCGCTTCACTTCCACGCACCATTCACACCGGCACTTAGCCGTACAGTACATCGGCATTCGACCTGGAACTTTGGAGGCCAGGAATACTGCAGAACGTGACTTCTCGCTAAGCGGCCAGTCACTGTTGCTGCTTTCCCATCATTGTGTCACCTTGCTGGCTTGCCCGCTTTATACACCTTCGTACCCCGTTCTCACTCCTACAACCCGACAAAGACCCCAACCATGGACTCGATGCGGCATCTCTCTACCTCACTCCCTCGAGGACGTAATGAGGCCACCACCGATCTGCTCTCCGACTTCAAGGCAGCCGCGCTCTCGGTGACGAACCTGTATAAGACGGCGGCTAAGTCACAAGACCGAGCCAGGGCAGCAGGATACCAAGATGCGCTGGACGACCTCCTGACGTTCTTGGACAAGGAGAGCATGGGGTTAATGGATGGTGAAGGTTGGACGGTACGGCAATGGGCCACTGCGCGGCTAGACGGAGAAGGTCCAGCACGGCCGCAAGGCAACGGCGCTGGTACCAGTTCGACAATGGCAGAAGATGAGGACGATGGTAGTACGACCAAAGACGATGAGAAGGAGGAGGAACGGAGTTCGAGTCCAGAAGTACAACGACGGCCTCAAGCAGTCGCGACTGTCAGTAGCGATCTCGTCGAGGACTCACAACATCGCCGGGTCGTTTCAGAACCACCACAACCAGCACCTGCGCCTATGCAAGGAGATTTCACTTTCCAGTCATCACACGCATACCCCACATCAAGCCACGACCGAGACGGCACCAACTCAATGGAGCTCGACTTATCAGCCACGCCACCTCAAACCAGCATATCCTCATCAACACCTTCAAGCACAGAGACCGTCCGGATAGTATCACGGCCGCAGCGGAGTAAGCAGCACAATGCACGACGGAACGACAGCCGCATTCCTACACTCAACTTCAACCTCGGCTCAGGCGCAGGCAACAAGCGAAAAATGCCATATCAAGACTTCTTCGACATCTCCAACATCAACACCGATAACAACGATCGGAAAGATGGCGGTGGCGGAGGTAATGGTAGAGGCGGGAAGCGGAGGCACATCTAGATCACGACGCAGACGCGGATGCAGACGATTGGGATGTTGCATTTTCAGGCATGGACGCATTATGAGACACGGCAGAGGTATCATCGATGTGCTTTCAGCGAAGTGAAGTTTAGCGTACGGCTTGCTGTTTATGGAGGCACGAGTGGAGAGGTGGGCATGACTATAGAGGCAATTGGCGTTTGAGAAGTGAGGTTCCCGACTAACAGATACCCCCATGGAGACGCATATTCAACTGGTGATGGAAATCATTTTGTACATAGCACTTGTCGAGGATTGATTGGACACACATTGACACTGTTGACACTATTTGCTTTCAACCCAAATCATAGACTCTCAAAGTTGGAAGGCTTTTGACTCGTCGTAACTGGCCGTCTTCTGAAGGATTGACAACACCTCAATGGATGTATTGTACATTCATTGGTGCTGGCATAATTCATGAGTCTAATCGCTCGTCGCTAATCATCATCAAGCAGCCCATTGCCACAGCCCTAGTCGACGCCTGAAGGTCCATGTACCCAAGACCAGCCGCAGCATAGAGAATATTTGTATGTCATTCCACCTCACACCACGGCCATCCCTTCGTCACACTTTCTCTTCATCACAATGCATCTTCCACCCCTCACTTCTTCTTGGGCCCCAACATCGGCTCCCCAATATTACTCCCCGTCAACCTCACATTCGCCGCCTTCTGCAACTTGAGCACCACATCCATACTCGGGAAATCCGCTCCGGTCCTCTCGAGCGCCGCAACGGCCGCCACGTCGACGTTGGCCTTTGCAGCGAGGTCCTTTTGCGTCATGGTCGCGCCCTTTTGGTTCTTGAGCTTCGTGCGGGCTTGGCTGAGGGCTTTGGCGACTTCGTCGGGGACTTTTTTCGTCGCGACGGGGCCGTCGGCGCGGTCGACTTTGGTTAGGCGTTGGCCTTCGGGGTTGCTGCCAGTCTGTGACGAACAAGATTAGGGGTGTGTGGAAGATGTGGTGGGGTGTTTTTGGGACTTACGTTGGCGGTTGCGAACTTCTTCTCCGTGCCGACGATGGCTCCGCTCCGTTGGGCGGCGTTGAGTGCGCTCTTGCCCTTGATGGTCGTCTCACGCTGTGCGGTGCCTGGTCCACGGACCTTGCTGCCGATCTTGGTGACGGTGTCCCACTCCTCGCTCATTGTGACGGTCTGTTGATGACTGGTTTGATGGATTGGTGGGGTGTGATGCTGTCGAGGAGGATGGAGGTTGGTTTGGATGTAGTTAGGCGAGGATGACGTTCTGCTGGGTGTCGTGTGAGGCTCGTGGCTATTTAAAGGCTAAAGCTTGGAGATGATGATGTTGGGCGGCGAAATCGTGTGACTAACCAGCAGCTGCGGCGGTGTTTGGAGAAGGGAAGGGAAGGCGGGCTTAAAGTCGAGCCAAGCAGGAGCGATGACGTTCTGCGGTCTTTCCGTGGGGTTCTATCGTCACGTGCCTCGAAACTCAAGTGAATACCACAACATCACAGTTAGAGAATGGAACTGAACGCAATATTGTGAATCATCATCGTCCCGTCCTAGTCTCTTCTAGTATAATGCCACTCTTCCATGCGGGTATCTAGAATGTAATGCGTGTATCATCGAATGCAAATGCAAACATGCTCTCAAACCGCTAATGCAATTGAAACAGAACGATATGCAGCATCAAAACCATCCGTCCTCATTGCCCCTCGTCACAAGTTTGCCCAGAACATCTAATGCTCCACTCGTCAAGCCGCAAGTATGCGGGACATCATATTTCTCGATCTTCATCTTCGCCCAGAGAAGGATAGTTCTCGCCTCATTCCACCCCATCAATGGCGTTGCTGCCCTTTGGATTAGGATAGCGGCTGAGTGATTAAGTTCTGTTGGAGACGGTCGTGGCTCTGTGGCATTCGGGATTGACAAGCGAGGATGTCTGCCGTCCACTCGCGAGACATACACTCGTGCCCATATCACGACAGCAGCTAGATATACAGCCCATTCCTGGAAGAGGACGCCTGTCCTTGGATGTTGCTGGTGAATGGCCAAGATGCTATACGCATGTGATAGCGCCTTTTGAATGGGCACCTCGAAGCCGGCTGGAACGTCTTCAAAGTACTTCTCTGCCCACTCGCGGATCTCGACTTGCGCTGCAGTATGCTCGGAGATTGTGCCTAGCTTCTCTGCCATCACCCAGCTTTCCCCGGCTACCGCCAGTAGGTCTCGCATATGTGTACTCTTGCAGAGCATGAGCGTGTGATATATCAGACGGCATCGTGGAGATTGCTCGGCGGCAAGTAGCATGGGCGGTTCCGTGATGCCGTCGGTCAATTCCAGCATTCCGTTATGCGTTTGGCACATGCACGCCATTAGCAGTGTCGATTGGAAGGCATCGTGAGGTACAATCGCGGGCTCGGTCATAAGTGATGCAGCTTGCACAGCATCTGATGTACGTTCGTAATGAGTCTCTTCGAGCGCAGCGCCGTTGTCGTTTCCATTGACAGCATCCCACTTTGACTGAGAGCTAGGAAAAGGTAGATCTTGATGAGTTCCCATAAAACAATCCGTAGGCAGTCGGCCGAAAAGCGTGGAGTGCTGCTGGTCCAGAGTATAGCAAGCCAGCAGAAGGCGCTGCTTACTTGCTGACTCGAATCCAGACTCAATTCCGAAACTGCCGCCATCGATGGGTGTATCCATAGGCGTAGGCATTATCGCGCTGATATCATTGGCAAGAAGGCGATATACGTCCTCAAAGTTCTTGGTCAGCTGTAAGGGTGGCCTTCTGGATTTGAAGATTGAGTAAACTTCGATCAGAAATATAGCCTGCATGTCGCATACACGGTACGTATGGGTCCGTTGGGTAGTACGCTGAAGCTATGTTAGCGGACGCCTTGGCAAATCTGGACACTGCGCACTACCTTCTTCAGCACTTTCATACACTTCTCGTGCAGTGTTCGTGCATTGGAAAGATCTGAACGATCTCCAGAGACTTGCCCACCCAATGCGAACATTGCAGATCGTAGTAGAGGCGATGCTGTCTCGTCCTCGAAAGTGGGTTTGTGAAGAACGGGATAAAGCTCGTGTACCGTGTCCCAATAGGCATTGAGATAGCGCAATTCATCAGGAAGCGCGGTAGTCCCATCAAGTGAAGTTCCTTGTTGGCTGAGCCCAGGCACGGCCAGATCGTGTAGCTCCATGAAGTCGCGTGTCTCTGCGGTGAGTGCTCGTGTATCGTTATAGGGGAATGCAGATATGCTTTGGTTGTTCATGTAGCCAAATCCCTCCAAGTATGCGTTGCCTCCAATTGATGCATTACAACCGGACTGGTAGGGATACTGCGACACGTATATAGTCGAGGATCCGGCAGAAACAGGAGATCTCGATGTGCTGTGAGGGTGCCCGTAGCCAAGAAACGAAGTATCCGAGGAATTCCTGATTCGCGAGAAGTGCGGCTGGTAGTAGGGCAGGCCCGCGGTCTCGTCAGCAGATTCGTAGTCGTACTCGTTGAGATATGCTGGCGGCGACACTGGAGATGTTAAGTCCCAAGGATTGGTGAAGGGACCAGGCCCTATCAGGCCTTCGACTGTCACTGGCAGACTCGAGGGTAATCGTAACTCGTTCGCTGGAATGTATGCTCGTTTAGGTGTTCTGTGTTTGATCTGAGTCAGCCGCTACGGTCTCTCCATGGTGGTAAGCTGGTGCAACAGGTATGTCAAAGGCAAAGGAAAGAATGAAACGAGAATGGTTGGTGCTTTTCCGTGGTATTTGACCAAGACTCACAAAGAAAGATCATCGAAAACTTGAATGAAAGGTGTAGACTCAGGAAACAGTTCAGAAAAAGGGTACCTGGAGGAGACATTTGACTGTTGTGCATCGCTGTCGGACGTCGTCGGCTGTAGTTCAGGGGCGACGAGACTTGGATCTGTGGTCGATGAGGGAGCGAGCGGCACACCTGGCGCTTGTGGTACACCCGTTGCGATGCTTCGTGGATCTGGTGCTGAGCTTTGGCTTCCGATCGAGTGTCGCCGACTTGGAGGGTTGAGGGGATCATTGCTGAGAAGGAGGTCAGCTTGTAAGCGCGGGCGTGAGCATGTCTCAGTTGTAATTACTGTCGCGCTTTGTGCCTAGTCAAGAGGTCTTCGCGATAGAACGAACGTCCACAACCGGGAAAGTCGCAAGGATATGCGCCGGGTTTGTGGTTCTGCTGGTGGCGCCTGTTCGTATTGTAAGCGCTTTGTAGTGAGGACGAGGCTGGCGTGAGGATGTCTACCTTAGGTGTTCGGCGCGGGTATATGTCTACAAATGGTCAGCGTCTGTGCTTCGATGAGGAAAGAGAGACCAAGTGGCTGTCATCATTTGGGGCCACGGATGAACAAGATTGGCGATGTCATGTCTTAGCCAGATGTGATGGCAGGGAGATTTACCTTTCCACATTCCTCACAGTGATGAACACGATGTCCTTTGGTGGCCTTACTGACTCTGCCGGTTCGAGTATACTTGATGGCATCCGCGCTCGAGGCGTCTGGAGGAGTTGTTGAACGTTGCATCTCGTTCGTATCACGGGAGGATCCGCGTAGCCTTGGGGGCTGCTTCAACGTTCGTCGGCCTGTCGAACTACCAGGAGCATTGCTCGACTCCGCACCTGGACTTCTGGACGGGCGCGATGATGATGGACCTTGATGTAAGGACGAATGTGTAGGATGTTCTTGTTCCTGCGTCGAGGGCGTGAGGTTCTGGGACGTAGGGTCGGCAGGATCAGGCACCTCAGACTGCATGGTGGCGAAGGTCGGGGATTAATAAGGTACCAGCTGGCAGGTAGAGAACCAACGCGCAGGTCCAGGTCCGGGTATCAAGCGCGAACCATAGCAGAGGGTGGGATGGAGGGACGGGAGTAGCGTTGTGCTTGCCGGTGTGCTGCGTGCAGTGGCGTGGGCAGTGTTTCAGGCTGGTAGTGGACAGAGAAGCAGTGGACGTCGGGCCAACAGACAGAAGCAGAAGGCGGATATGCAAGCGGGAGCAATATTAAGGACAGAAACCAACAGGAAGGCGGAAGAGGACAGAGGGTGCAGGTCTGGCTGCTGGGTTGCCGAGAGCTGAAAGGTTAGCGGGATGGAGAATGGGCGGCCCCCCTGCAAAGAGGACTAGTCGGCGAAGCAGGTGCAGCAGCAGCAGCACTTGACAGCAGCAGAGATGGAGGTGAGGTCGGAAGACGGGCGGGCTGGCCTGCCATGCTATCGTCAGTCCCAGGAGCGGCTGAGACGATTTGGCACCGCACAGCACGTTGCCCGCACGCGTCGCCGATCATTGCTGCACGCCGCCAGTGCTGTCAGAGCGAGCGGAGGGCGACCAGGCACCGCACAGGTTCCAGCCACCAACGCACCGCACGGCGATGATGATATTCGACTGATGATCCTCCCAGTGCTGGACGATGCTGCCAGGTGAAGCGGAGAGAGGTGACCAGGACTCGCGTCGCTAGCGCCCGGGAAGGATTGTGCGCCCTAGACGCTTCGGGCGGTCCAAGTGTTGGGATGCTGCAGCTAAAATAACTTCGGGCGGCGCGGCCAAAGCAACAGACAGATGCAGCAAGAGGGTGCTGTCAGAGCAGAGGTACGCCGCCTGCTGCTCCGCAACGACTGGAAGGACAGCTTGCGTGCTCGTGATTCCTGCGCCGACGTGAAACGAACCCGTGGCTCTGGCACAGCCTGAAACTGCTGCTGCTGGTTCGCATATGTTGTGGCTGCGACGGCGAGATGGCCTCCCGAATTAGGGGCATCTTTAAGGCGTGCTGCAATCACAAAAATACCACCGAGTCGATGCCACAAAATTCGCCGTCAGATGCCACATGACCCAGACGCTGCACCTCGCGGTCGTTCATGCCTTCTCGCTCCTGCTTCGACACCCGCCGAAGACGCATCACATCCCTTCCCACTGCTCAGCTCTCTAGAATCGGGATCAACATCTTCACCGGTACCTGGCTCCTGCAGGCACGGGCAGAGCGCTTACTCGCTCCAGTCGACGGGGACAATTGGAATCGCACCTGCACCTCGAACTTGCTCACCCACTCACCCACTCACCATCCGACTTGCAAATGTTGAGTTGCGCCTGTCGTCTGCAATGTCAATCAGGACCACGTCGTGCGTGCGCACCCAAAATCTACCATACCACAGACACCACTCATTCGCACGTAAGCTCGGCGACCGATCAAGCCGTCACCATCATCAGTAACAGACGTCCAACCTTCGAGCAGACAACGCATCGCGCCAGCGACAAGCGACGCGGAATTATTACAGCCATTCATCGTTCTTTGCGCTTGCGCCCATCCCGAAGGGATTCGGAAGGTTTGCTCGTTGCCGGTCGGCGTGACGGGGACTGGCGGGGGAAGTTCAGGTGGGGCACACACCGAGACGATCCCCATGTGTTGAAGCAAGGATGCGCACATGGCGACAATATGGAAGGATCGCCTATCTGACTAACCGCATAGACTTCTCTGATCTACCCTCAACTGGCAAAAGGCCAACATCTCTCGGTGCCGAGGAAGCGGTTCCAGAGGCACATCTGATAGATCCCTTCCATGCAGCAGTATTCGCAACATCCGACGCAGCTCAGCTCCTGCTTGCTGACCATCATACATGTACTGATCAACGGCATGTCCGGCGGAGAGACGACATACGTGCATCCATCTGTAGGGTCGTAACTCAGGGCACGATGATGTCTACCGAACCCCCATCCTGCCTGCCTGGACGCAATCCATCCTCGGCAACAGGTCGATCCACGACAGATAGGGGACGCAGCAGTGTGTTGGTTTCCACGCTGTCTAGCCATTCATTGGACGGCTGTCTTTGTCAACCAACATGCAGGCAAACTGGCCGGAGCTGGATTCTGCAGTCGCAGCTGAGGTTCACAGGCCGATGGATCGAGTCGTTGTTCCTCCATCATCGCGTCATCACCCACACAACCCTACATGTACATGTACGCAGCCCTTGCCATCGAAATGCAACTCGCGATGGACAAGAAAGAAATATCCATGTCGCCAAAAAGTCAAGGTATCCAGGATGCAATCATTTTGCAGGTCGAAGCGCCGCATCTATATTTAACCAGAGCTGTCTTGCAGGCCGGCTACATGTACAGCACCGCCAGAGCTCTACACCATCAAATGTACCTGGAGAGCCTTGTGTTGATTGCGCGAAAAGTACATCCCAGAATGCACCTCTTCACAGCCCGACTTCCACGATTAGCATCCATGCTGTACGCATCGGGACTGACATGGACTATTACGGCGATGCTGTGCAGGTGCGAGCATTGCAGGATGATGCGAGAGAGAGCCACAGACGCATGTCCGACTTGTCGGCCTTTTCAACACATACCTCTTCCAGCAGCAGTAACCGTAGTCTCATCCGTATCGTTCAGTCGACGATGCCTGGGCGACGACAATAATGCTTCTGCAGTCGTGCCCTCCATTCCTCAGCTCGCCATCTGGCAGGACTGCGATCTCGGCGTTGCAAAGAGCGACACTCCAAGACTAATGACAACAGACTGCTTAGCCATCCACTCACGACACTCACCCTCTGCTCACTTCCATGGACAATCTTCGGACGTGTCCAAGTCATCGCCAGTAACCTCCACCACAGAGCCATTTCCTTCACGTACAAGAAGGTGGAATCGTATGTTTCTGCAAGGTCAAGATTCGCAGCTGGCTCCCCGCTTTGACTTTCCTTTGTCTCTAGACTTTTGTTGCGCTATATAATGCCGCCACCAACCATCACCTCACCATTCGACTTTCATCGTGAGGGAATTGAGAGACAACACGATATCTCCCTCGTTCTTCATTTTCTTTTCTCTTCCGTTTCACACATCCCGTGTCCGATGCTCGCGGCGTGGTCCTGTCGGCGTGATGGTACGACTGGTGCTTCTGGACGACAACGCCGATCCAGACACTCCTGCCCCGCTACGACAACCACAGGAGAGCAGTCCGCCGTCTGAAGACAGGTTGAACCCAAACCTGGACAATGGCTTCTCTACCGCTCTGTCGTGTTATCCGTGAGTATAGCAAGAGCATACATCTCTTTGAGCAAACACGATACTCGGCAAACATCTAATCTCACCTCAACTTCCGGATCTTGTGGTATACCTCAAATATGATATCCACCTAACTCATATCTCATCTCAGCATCGTGTCCCTGCTCGCCAGCTATCTAGACCTCAACACACTCTCCGAGCTATCACGCACATGTCGTCAGGTCCGAGCAAACCTATCACAACACAGATCTCTCCTCATCAACCAAGCCCTCCGCTGCATCAACGAAAACACCAGACCCGCCGAACGTCTAGGCAATGCCTTACACGCAAGCCACGCCGTATGGACAGCCTACGGCCAGAACGGCGTCAAGATCGGCCGCATCACTAGCGGCAAAGTCGGAGCCTGCGCGAGGGACATGGTATCTGATTGCCGACGTTGCGGGAATATCATCTGCAGAGTATGCCCAATTGACCTCACAAGCCCATTGATTACTTGAGCCCCAAGAAAGGCTTTGCCCTTTGTGAAGACTCACAAATGCCGTACAGAATTGTGTCGTAAAGGCACCGCCCACTTCGCTGCTCAAACTCCGCCACCGCCGCCTTTGCCGTACCTGTATGAAAGCGCCCCTTGATGGCCTCACGACGGTCGTGCGCGCCGTCGGCGACGATGGCACGCCGAGTACAAGGCGAGTAGTCTCCACGTATCCCCGCCTGCGTGGCAGCTGCGGAATCGTCCTGACGTTGTGTAGAGGAGGAGAAGATTACTGCAATGCTAACAACCCCAGCGACGACGCCACCACGAGCAGTCTCTTCGCCGAAGACGACCAAGTCCGAACATTTGCAAGGTCGAAGTGTACATGTGCGGAAATCGTCTGGATCTGCCAGCCCTGCGGCCAAACAATGCGCACAGACGACACAACCTACGTGCGAGGATGGAAGTGGCGAACGCGCTACAGCCACTGCGGCGGCATGGGCGCCGGCCTGGGCGAAGGCAACGAAGGGGTCGAATGCGGGAGAACACGCTCCTGCCTCGCAGCCCGCATGGTGGAAAAAGACGTCGAATGCTGCGCGGAGGAACTCGCCGCCTTGCAGATGGAGATGTCCAAAGCCGAGGGCCAAGGGAGGCAGTGGAATGGGAGTTCGTATTCGACGCAGGAGATGGTGGGGATTGGAGGGAAGGTTAAGACGAAGGTGAAGAAGAGGGTTCCGGTGGGGGCGATTGTTAAGGAGTATGAGGATGAGAGGAATGAGACGGGGACTTTTCTGGGACGGGAGGAGAGGGGTAGTAATCGGAGTTGGTGTAGCTGGTGTGCGAGGGTGGTTGTTGGCAAGAAGGATTTGGATGGGGGCATGAGGAGTTCGGAGAGTATTGCGTCGAGCAGCTCGGAGGGGTCGTCGATTTGACGTAGATGTTACCATTGTGAGGATTTAAACTCAGATGAGATGTTAACCGTGCATGAAGTTGAAGCTTTCTGAGACATAGTACACGAATCCGTTACTTTTCTATTGTGACACTACAGTACATATGGAAGCTACGAAATATACACTACAGGCACAGATATACAGGAAAACACAGGTAAGGGGGTATCACACAACATCACACAGCCATTCTTACACCTCCACTGACCTCGCCTCGCCTGGCCTTCCCGCCACCCCCTCCTCTCAACAATCCCTCTCCCACTCCTCCAACCAAATCGCCCACCCCTTCGCCGTAATCCTTATCTCCCGATCCTTCTTCACCGCCAACCGACAACAATCCACAAAATCCTGACAAGCCGCCAACCGCTTCCTCGCCACAGGATCCATCCTCGCAAACTGCAAAGGATCACCCGTCTTGATCGCCTCCCTCAACATAAACACATTCCCGCCGCAAGCCACAGCATAGGGCGAGTCGCCGACCATGACGTACAGCAACGTGATGCCGAGACTCCAGACGTCGCTGGCGAAGGTGGGCGTGTTCCATTCGGGTTGCAGACGCATTTGCTCGGGCGCCATGTAGTCCCAGGTTCCGCCGGCGTTGGAGGCAGAATCGCCTTTGTGGGGCATGAAGGCGGCGGAGAAGTCGATGTAGCGGGCGCGAACGATGGGTTTGTGTTCGGTGGCGTGGTGGGAGATGTCGAGGAGGATGTTGCCGGGTTTGATGTCTGCGTGGACGACGCCGTTGGCGTGGAGGAAGTCCAAGCCGTTGATGAGGTCGAAGGCGATGCCTGGGAACAGAGAGATGAGTTCGATGTGGCGAGCGACTTCGGTCATTTGTTTCATGCGGGATGTGAGGTCTTCGAGGGAGCCGCCTATGACTGCTTCGAAGACGAGGGAGTCGTTGCGGGGATCCAGGCCGTAGAATGGAATGATGTGGAGGCTGGAGGTGGAGCGGCGTTGGAGGTGGGTTAAGACACGGGCCTCCTGGTAGAAGATTTCTTTGGCGTCCTGTCGGGTGGGGGATTTGATTGCGAAGAGGCGGGGGACGGAAGATGTTCGTGCTTTTCTCGAAATACGAGGGGACTTCGGTGGGGAGAGTAAGGATAGACCAGTCCGTGAAGTGTTTACGGGTTTCTGCTCGGCCATGTATACGGTGCTCCACAGTCCGTGGCCCAAGACTTTGGCACGCTCGAGTTCGTAGTCGATTCGACTGAAGTCATATGTCATGACTTCTGGGCCATCTGAATCCAAAGAGCTGCGTCCACTCGAAAGGCCGGTCAAAGGAGTCAATGGAGATCCAGCCAGACTTGAAGCGTCTGAGAAACCAGCAGTGCTGCCGTCCAATGACGAACGAGGACTTTCATGCTCATCAGGCTCGACTTCATCCTCGTCCACTTCCATCTTCTTCAGCGTTGTCGGGCTAAGTTCGGCGACTTCAGTCGCAACTGACAGAGATTTGTTCCTCAAATGTCGGCCTTCATGGCCTTGGTCGAAAGCCGGACTCTGGAAGCCAGCTTCACTGTATGTCCGGATGCGCAAGGGAAGGGGCCTGCTCCTCGGCTTGTGCGGCGTAGATGGACCAAAAGTGCGCGGGAGCCACGCGACGTGGGCTGCCATGTCGAGATGGAAACAGACTGCTTTTTCAGGTGCGAGGAGTGTTTATCAGACACCTGCAACCTAGCTCCAATGCACCGCCATGCCGTGTAACCCAGACGGCTGGATGCTGCAGTGATGATAGGCCAAGTCGTCGCGTTCCAACACGAGTCCGTAGGTAGATGTAGATGTAGGAAGAAACACGAGCTGAAGGGGAGGAAGAGGAGGACGATGAAGTCACCAGCACGTAGGGGACATGTCTCAGTCCGTCGGGATCCAGAGCTGGGAGGATGCGGTACCTTTGCGAACGTGACTACACCAGGAAGCTAGAAAGTCAAGCCGGGGGAGCGATACCACGCGCAGATTCGCAGCGTGTCAATGGCTATCGCACTTGTGGCGCTGTAGTGGCACCAAGCCGCGGCCGACGGGTGCACTGGCGAAGCACTTGCAACTGCGACAGCCAGCCACCAGAAAACGGCATCAATAGTAACATCAATGAACGATCTGGACTGTGAATGTCTTGAAGCATGTGGTGGCAGTAACTTCGGGACAGGCGATGATGCTTTGCTGCAGCGTCAACGTGCAGCGACGACGTGCAGGATTGGCCGAGATGCAAGTCAGCCATTCCGGCAGCACACGCCCCGCCGGAGTATCGTCGCTGTCCATGGATGCTTCACCACGACCATGTGACGATAGGGGTGAGATGCGAATTACCGATTTGGTGGTGTGCGACGATGGATAGGGGACATGCAATCTGAATCTGGCCAGCCGTTGTGTGCAGTTGTCAAAGATAGACGGAGCGTAGGTTAGAATGTCGTTTCGTGCCATCCGGCAGCCGTTTCGTAACCGGTTCCGTAGCCGAAGTACTCGACTCGCTTCGTCTTGACTTCAGCTGGTAGGTAGGTTCCATTCCGTTGTAGGCTTCTTGCCGGAATGAAGACTTCGTTAACAATCATCCACAGCATCGTATCTCACGGACCCTGCCTTCACTATGCTCGGCAGGCTGGGTAGCAACGGAAGTGGAAACTTCTGCGAACCGGTAGAATTTCTGAATCCCTCTTTTCTCATTAGGCGACCACGCTTACGAACACAGTAACAGCCGTATAGACACCCAACTTGTTGCGGGGATACTTTGCGTTCTCAATATCGAGGATCCAGTTGGTTCGTCGCGGCCTAGGCATACCGACACCTTGTGTCCCAACAGCCTGAGTGTCTCACGTCTATTGATACCCTGCCTGTCGGCCGTGTTTATGTTACACGGGCTATCAGTCCACTGAGTCCAGCCTATCTCATCATGTTACACAACATGATAGCTCGGCAAACCCCTCGAAGGCTCGTTGTAGGTAATCCTGGTCTACAACCTCTGCTTACAGTCCTCTACACCACCTTACCATCGTCTATGGGGACCGTGGCTGAACTTCAAACCTGGCTTGGTAGAGAAAGA
Source organism: Zasmidium angulare (assembly GCA_002786045.1). Classification (NCBI taxonomy): domain Eukaryota; kingdom Fungi; phylum Ascomycota; class Dothideomycetes; order Mycosphaerellales; family Mycosphaerellaceae; genus Zasmidium; species Zasmidium angulare. The sequence goes on from NHNX01000012.1 coordinate 1,466,812, forward strand.
ACTGTAAGCACTCACCTCGCCGTCTCTCATACGGCCATCCTCGTACTGGCATGTTACTTACGTTCGCATTCATCAACCTGCCAGGCTTCTGCAGCCTGCCGCTTTGCTGTCACACCTATCGGCGTACACTTAACGCATTACCATTCAGACGTGTCCCTCTAGTAGAGGGTAAGGCGGTGTAAGTATCGCTGCCAGAATCACATCGCCTCGCGTGCTGTCCAATCTCCGCCATGGACTTCAGCAAGACGTGCGGCGACACCACGAACGATACGAATTTCTCCGGGCCTGCGAGCACAGAAGATCAAGATGATCTCGCGTACCGACCCATTGATGCAAGCGGAGGGCTTGAAGCCGAGAGTACGTTTGAACGCGGCCAACCTCCACTGTTGCCTCGAGACTTTGACGAGCAAACCATGGCGGCACTTGATGCTGCGCTGTGTGCAACCTGTCGAGATCTGGATCTAGGCAGAGCCTTTCGCCATTATTATACGCCCCGCGGCAAAGGATACAACTCGTACGAGACAACGCTCGGAGAATTGACGAACAGCAGTCGAGATTGCGATTGTTGCAAACTAATGCTCGATTGTGTCCTCCGCGATGCACAGTCGCAAGACGCCACCTCAAACACAGCATTGACTATTGTCGTCAATGATGTTTCGAAACGACTCACGATATGGAGTGGGAAATCAAGCTTTGGGCCATACACAACACTAGAAATGACCCACTGTATGCCATTGACACCCGACTTCATGGCAGACCTAACTTACCGTGCACTTGATAGTCGACGATTGGAAGTCCCCAGTGAAAGCTGGGCATCTTCCCTCGCCACCCATAGCAAGACTCATTCAACCGGACCCCACGATTCACCAAGTATCTACGAATATACGAAGCTGGCTCAGGTCGTGCCTGAAAGACTGTGAGAATTGCTCTGCCAATGATAATGAAACCTGGCAGCCTTCCAGAATGTTGGATGTGGGGAGGGACAGCGAAGATGTGTTCCTCGCCGAATCTCCTTTCGATGTCTTTGGAAAGGATGTTTGCCATGCTGAGTACATCGTGCGTGGTGCTACTTCTAGGCCTAGCAGCGCTGACTATATTGCCCTGAGTTACTGCTGGGGCACAGCAGGCCAGTATACTCTCAATCACTCAACGCGGTCGAATCTGCTTGGTGGCATCAGCCCGGAATCGCTACCCAAGACCATACAAGACGCCATCAAGCTTACTCGAGAGTTGGGCCTACGCTTCTTGTGGATCGACTCCTTGTGTAAGGCAGCACTCAAATTCGTTCGATGCCCGATACGCATGAGCAGATGCTAAATGCCGGTGGATAGGCATCATGCAGGGCAGCAGTGAGCAAGCACAGAAGGACTGGCAAGAGCAGAGTGCCATGATGCACCGAGTGTACGCAAACGCATATTTTACAATCGTCGCCTCCAGGTCAGCTGGTGTACAGGAAGGGTTTTTGCGAGATCGAGGCACGAGCCTTTGGAGAGTATACTGTGGATCAGTGGAGACGGCCGATGGCCGCAAACCACTCTTCTTATCTGACCAAATGTCGAGAAATCGATCATTGGAGCAGTCAATCGAATGGGAGCCCTTGACCCATCGTGGCTGGGCTTTTCAAGAGGTGAGGGCGTTCTCACCAACTTGTTTAGCCGATTAGGATAGAAATGATCACTGACTTGTCCCTGCAGCGCATACTCTCACGCAGAAGTGTATACTTTGGAAGTAAGCAGATGTACTGGAGATGCCGTGGAGAAGTACGAGCTGAGGACGAACAAGAGATTCTTGGTTGGGCTGAGGCAATCGACGACTGGACACAACTCATCGAATATTATACCCCTTGCCACCTGACCAACTCGAAGGATCGGCTCACCGCAGTCGCTGGTCTGGCCCAGGCATACCTCTCGGGTCGCCACAGCAGTGCGCAGATTCAATATTATGCTGGTCACTGGGGGGAGAATCTGTTGGAGTCTTTACTTTGGAATCCGCGGCATCTCGATGCTGGCATCATACCAGCGACCGAGTATCAGGCTCCGTCATGGTCTTGGGCTTCATGCAATGGCCCGATCGTCTGGACTCTCCTGAGTTTCGATGAACCACTGGCGACTTTGGTCGACGTTCGGGTATCAGTCCCGGGTTCCAATCCCTTCGGACAGGTCGAAGAGGGCTCGATTGTTGTCGAGGCGCCGGTTGTGGAGCTGCGACATGGCTTGTGGCCACTGACCCAGATCAAGTTCGTGGAACATGAAGAGATTCGGTCTGACGCAGACCGTCGAATTCGACGGCTTACCCAGCAACAAGTCGCAACTCTGTACCGATCCAACACTGGACGGCTCGAAGACGTGCATGATAGAGAAAGAACGGAAGTGTACCAGGATTATCGTGGGCCTGTCCCGCACCTCGTGTTCGATTTGCCTGAATACGCACGACTCGAACAAGTGTGTCTGGCCGCTACACATCGAGATTTCACCGATGGCAATCACTCTCCAATACTTGGGCTGATTTTGCGGGCCAACCCTGGAGGAGACGGTCATACGTATACCAGGATAGGCGTATTCAACGATATACCTGGTATCATGTGGTCAGACCTGACGCGCCACGTGGTCCGGATCGTGTGAGCATGAGATCAATGCAAGAATGTTCGAATTATACTCGTAGTATCCACAGCAGGCGAAAGTCCATGCATTGCTTCCCGTACATCAACCAAAACGACGGATCAGGCAGTGTAGCAATAGAAGTGAGAAACTTCGGCTACTGACCGCGACGAACAAACTGGACCCTTGGGTTCAGAGCGCAAGATATCCTCGCGACTTGTTGAGTGTCCATGCGGCTGTTACTGTACTGGTAAGCGCAGTCACATAATGAAAGAGAGAGACAGAAAGAGTCTACCAATCTACCGCAAGCGTCCCAATCTTAGTGCTACGCACCCCGGGAGGTGAAGTGAATATAGGGAGGCTGGGCTGGCTGAATCTCGGAATTGGAAGCTAATCACGGAAGGTACGCGCTAAAAGCCAGCGCCAGAGCACCTTCCACAGCGCGTAAAGTACCTTACCGTGCCTCTTTGCTTTCCATCCCACCTTCAACCATCGACAAACATCCCACCACAACATTGACATTCGACGCATTCCTCGCCTTCTCATCATTCGCAATTCTATCATACAGCTCTACATACATACACAGTTGCCATGCCTACTCAACGCAAGCGCAAGAATGCCGACTTCGAAGATCAACGAGCGAGTAAACAAGCGCGCACGAATGCGATCCAAAAGAGCATGAACACGTTCAGCACTGTCGCGAAAGCCGTCGCCGGGAAGAGCAATAAGAAGCAACCGAAGAAGTCTGTTCGAGTCCAGCAACCAGCACCAGGTCATGCTCCGCTCAAGAAGGTGGACAATAAAAGGAAGCGAGCTCGGGACGCGACAGGCGAAGACGAGGAGGAAGTGATTGCGGTTTCTGTACGCTCGACCGTCCAATCTTCAGACAACACACAAATCCTGGCCACACCACGCCACAAACGAGTCAAGAATATCGCTCCTCCTTCACCGACCAATACTCCGACTCGAGGCGCTGCCGCCCTCTTCGACAAGCTCAACATTGATGTCAACGTTCGTGCTATACCGTGCGCACTTCCTCAAAATCAAACCTCCTACAGCACCCCTCCACACAGTCCCCACGACCAGAAGAGTGGCTTCAATACCGAGCTTCCTGGAGAACTTGAAGAGCTCCAGGATCTGCACGCGGCATTCCTATGGGCACTGTCGCTCTACTACATGCACAATGGATCTGCCTCGCCTGTGGAGTTACAGACCTTGCTTCCTCAGATTGCTCAAATATGGAGAAAACGCAGCGTCAAAGTAGAGGATTTGAGACGAGTACTGGCCATCGTTGAGGAGCAGGATCGAGATTTTCTGATACAAGACTACGGCCGAGCTGGAATTTGCTTGACAAGAGCAAAGCCGCTCGTGTCGAGTCTTGGACGTCCGGCGCTCAACATCAACACCGTGACACTTGGTGAGAAGTTTGATCTCGCTTTGGAGAAAGCCTGGCGAACGTGGCAGATCAAGACTGCCAAGGAGAACCGAACAGTCGAGGGTTTCCTCAACGCCATTCCACTCCTTCAGATCACTAAGAACGAGTCTGCGATGAAGGCTGCGCCTCTTTTCGCCCGCGGTCAACAACGACTCGCAGATCTTAGAGCCGGCCAGGCTACGGCCAAGGAGAACAACACGAAGACACCCACACTGGCCCCATCGGCATTGCCAAAGTCCCTTCAAGCAACGCAGAACCGCGGTACGGCCCTTTTAGATCGTGTTCTGGCGAGACAAAATCTGGCGTCCACTCTTCCAGCGGGACCTACTAAGGATCAATTGGAGCGCAAAGCAGCACTCCACCGCATCGAGAACGTGGCGAAGGTTCTTTCCCTCCTAGCGGGTACCAGAGACCGATTTACCGTCAGTATGCCCGCAGTGGTCCAACAGATCCAGCAGAGTACCCGCAGTCCAATCAGCAAAGAAGAAGTAGAGCAATGTCTGGGACTCATGGCATCTGAGGTGACACCAAGTTTCGTCAGGATCGTTGCGAGTGGAACTGTCAAAGGGGTGGTCATCTCCAGGAACGGATATGTTGGACTGGAGGAGCTGAGGGCAAGAGTCGAGGCGTGCCTTTGAACCCGGAGGGTTGAGTATTTACCAAAGAATGGAATTTGACCCATACCTTATGAATTCACTCTCTCACATCTCTTTAGTCATCGCGTTTCCGTGGAACCAACCTCAGGCTACACAGCTGGTACTCATCGCACAAAACGTTCTACAGCGACTTCCTTGCAGCCTACTAGCCGACTCGAGCGGGGTCACTCTCACCTACGTCTGAAGAACACCGATACCACCTCAACCCACGACAACATCCTAGTTGACCAACGACATGGCTTCTCAACACCGAAAGTGGGCCCTCATAACAGGAGCCAGCCCAGGAGGCATGGGCGAAGCCGAAGCAGCCGCCTTCCTAAAGCGAGGCGTGAACGTGATCGCCAGCTCAATCGACACCAACGACATCGGATATCTCGAACCCGAGAAAGGCAGCAGTGACGGCTTCCTAGTCACACTGCGCCTCGACGTGACCTCCCCCAAGTCGATCGAAGCCGCGGTCAAGCAAGTCGAGAATCTCACTGATGGCAAGCTGGATTTCCTGGTCAACAACGCGGGCTATGGATACTTTGGACCTCTGATGGACGTGGACATTACGCAGGCGAAGAAGCAGTACGATGTCAACGTGTGGGGTCTTTTGGCTGTCACGCAAGCATTCTTCCCACTCCTGCGCGCTGCGAAGGGGACGGTCGTCAACCAGAGCAGCATTTCAGCCTTGGAAGGTTTCAGTCGACCCTTCATGGGTGTGTACTCTAGCTCGAAAGCCGCTGTGCTCAGCATGAGCGCCATCATGCGTGTCGAGCTCGCACCTTTCGACATCAAAGTGGTCACTCTCGTGACGTCCGCCGTAAAGACGGAGTTCTTCACCAACAGGAGTGGAAGCGGGATTCCTGAGTCTTCGGCTTATCATCCTGTCAGAGACGAGATTGAGATCATGATGAGTAGCTCGCTGGCCGACAAGAATGGACACGATCGGTATCAGGTCGCGCAGAGTACTGTCGAAGAGTTGCTGAAGAGTCCTTCGCCGATCTTTGTGAGGAAGGGCTATGCGGCGACACTGTTCGCATGGGCGCTCTGGTTGCTGCCGACGTGGGTGCTTGATGCGCAGAGTATTTCGGGCAGTCCTGTTGGGAAGTTGAAGAAGATGTTGAGTGGTGCTGCCGACGAGAAGAAGGCTGAATGATCTATGCAAAACGACAGCGCAGAAAAGGGCTATACCTGGACTGTCCACCCATGATCGAAATCGCGCTTTAGCCATCTGAACAAAGCGCTTGACATACCCAATGCGGCTGCATCGCACTGAATTGCTCTCACCGAACAAAGAAGTCGAAAGCCGGCATCCAGCACAGTCAGCGGCGGCATTGTCTGCATACAAACTCGACTTGCTGTTGCATTGAGGGAAACCTCACATTGACTGTTCTGCATTGACTGTTCTGCATTGACTGTTCTGCATTGACTGTTCTGCATTGACTGTTCTGCATTGACTGTTCTGCATTGACTGCGAAAGACGACAGAGAGGCGCTGAAGAGTACGCTCGAGAACATGGTTCAGCTGCGTTCGAGACTGACGACCGCGAGCGGAGCCAAGCTTGCGGTCACTAACTTGAGGACTCATACATTTGACCCGATCACAGCGCCGGCGATTGTTCCAGCTCCAACGATAGTACCAGCAACGGCTGGCGCTGGTGGAGGCGACGAGGAAGAGGGGGGCGA